>CM071721.1:12000267-12022413 GCA_036630335.1 Physaria fendleri | reverse complement strand
AAAAGAATCGGATGCGAAAATTGACAGTAATTGGGCCTAACTGGACCCCTCTTTCTTTTTTACCTGCTTTATAATAATTCACACAAACATCCTCTCCACATCTTCATCGCTACATTAATACACACACTCATCCTCCGCAAAAGAAAAACACAACCCCAAAAAAATGGCAGATCAGCTCACGGATGATCAGATCTCCGAGTTCAAGGAAGCTTTTAGCCTATTCGACAAAGACGGAGATGGTATCTTTCCTATTTTCTTTGTTTCTTTCTCTTCTTTGACGGATAATTTCGATCTATGATGATTGCTTCACTTGCCGGTTTTTCTTCAGTTACTATTAATACCTTAAGGAATTTGATGCTTTCGTTTTTCATGTTTTCTTTTTCTGGATCGTTCGTTAATTATGTTCAATTAAGTGGATCTTTCTCGTTGTTATTCTGAAACTGAATAAATTTTTTAGTTTTCCAGATTTTACATTAACTACTCAAATCTTAGACTCAGTGGAAGTTTATAGGCAATTTGACTCTGTTATTAGAGCGTATGACAATGAAATTTGAAGATTTTATCAGTTATTAGAGTATATATTACAATGAAATTTGAAGATTCTTTTAGTGTTAAATTGATTTAGTTATTAAATTACAATGAATTCTAAAGGTTTTGGTGAAACAGTTGTTTAGAGAGTAAATTAGAAATGAAATTTGATGATTTTGGTTTTGAAATTTGTTGGTGATTTCGAAAGAAATGTATGATATCGTTTCAAGGTTGCATCACAACAAAAGAGCTGGGAACAGTGATGAGATCACTAGGTCAAAACCCAACAGAAGCAGAGCTACAAGATATGATAAACGAAGTAGATGCTGATGGGAACGGAACCATAGACTTCCCTGAGTTTCTGAACCTAATGGCTCGTAAGATGAAGGACACAGACTCTGAGGAAGAACTCAAAGAAGCCTTCAGGGTCTTTGATAAGGATCAGAACGGTTTCATATCCGCTGCTGAGTTAAGACATGTCATGACTAATCTTGGTGAGAAACTAACTGATGAAGAAGTTGATGAGATGATCAAAGAAGCTGATGTTGATGGAGATGGTCAGATCAATTCTGAACTGATGAAGAAGTTGATGAGATGATCAAAGAAGCTGATGTTGATGGAGATGGTCAGATCAATTATGAAGAGTTTGTCAAAGTTATGATGGCTAAGTGAGGAACTATTCTCAATCTTCTTTTCTCTTTTTTTCTTATACAAACTTGAATTGATCCACTCTGATTTTTGCTTTCTTTCTTTTTAAATTTGACTCTTCATGATTTTCATGTTATGAACTATTTGTGACTTTTGGTTATTTGTTTGCAAAATGATTCTTAAAATGTATTTGCTTTTTGGTATTAGTGGTTTTCAAAACTCTTGATATTTAGTATAGTTTGTAAAACATTTAAGTGAAAACAAATCATATTCTTTATATGAATAAATCTTAAGAGTGCTAAATATCAAAGAGTTAGGTGATTTATATCTAAAAAATCTTTGTTTTAGAACAAAAATATATTTTGGTTGCTTCGTACTACACTATTCACATAGATACAGTATTTTGTTGGACAGGACAGATACATATTTCAGAAAATATTTTACGAAAACAAACTTCTGTAACTAGTAAAGCTAAACGTTTGGAAATACTAAAAAGAGAAATATATAAAGATGAAATTCATTTATCTTCAAAATTTTCATTCATCTTGAATTATAAGGTTTGCAAAAAAAAAAAAAAAAAATTTTCATTCATCTTGAATTATAAGGTTTGCAAAAAAAAAAAAAACATTCTTTTATTTTGGTTTCAATAAAAAAAAAAAAAAACATTCTTTTATTTTGGTTTCAATAATAATATTCTAACAAGTTATATATAAACAAAAATAAATACATAAATGTAAAAATGAAAAATAAACGAATATTTATATATGTATAACAATTTATATCAAAAGTATAAAAATACTTTTAAGTAAAGCCTATATATTAAAGGAAGAGAGATGTTTAGGGGAATAAAATCATAGTGGCTGGTGTGGTGGTAAGTATCTAAATCTTCTTAATTATTGACTAAACCTTTTTGGGTAACCATTAGTTTCTTCGTTTTATCTCTTTAAATATTATTCGAATCTTAATGGGACCTATTATTACTATTTTTTAAAAAAATGGTGTGTAATAAATTAGGAGAAGAGGGAAGAGGATTATGACAACGAAACGTAGTAGCAATTCTGCTGAATACAAAGAAAGGAACGGTCGCCGGAAAAGCCACTGCTGTATTCTCTGAGTCGCCACCATGTTCCGCTTAAACGCATATATAGTTATATGCTTGTGTGTAAAAATAATATATTTAATTTGTACCTTGTGCACCTCTTGTTCGAATATATATCTAATATATGTACTACATTGTTGTGCTTTCTTTTTTTCTTTTTCTTTTTTTTTTTTTTTTTTTTTTTTTTTTTTTTTTTTTTTTTTTGTAAAGCTGAATCTGTTGTTGTGATTTCATAATATCATGGTTCCTGCTCGAAATTTTTTTTTACTAACTTCAACACGGACACCATCAATGCTGAATCCAAGAAAATGATTTAAGAGCTTCACTAAAACTATTCCAAGAGATTTGCTCTTTCTTTGCATAGACATTTGTTGCATTTTCAAACCAATCAGGCAAATTCAGCGTGGATTCTATTAGGATTAGTTAACATATATAGTAATAATTAAGTTACTAATATCAATTCAAATAGTAGCTTATAACACCAACTACGGATCTGATTGGTTGGGGCTGTAGCTTTGGAGTTTTGGCCCTAGATTTTTGGCTTTACCCTTAAGATGATTGTATACTTTTGGGCTGTAACTTTAAGAATATGGCTGTAGGCTTTTAACTGTGGATTTTTAGGCTGTAGATTTTTTAGGTTATAGCTTTAGAATTATGACTGTAAGATTTTAGTTGTAGGTTTATCCGCAGAAATTTAGCATTAAATGAAAAGTGATTGGTTAAAATGGAGGTGACTTTTAAAATATCAAAATATTTGATATACATTTTATTGAACCAAAATAAATAATAAATAAAAATACTAAAAATCAACAATAATGAAATAAAATAATCAACAATACCATGTAAAACTTAAATAAAATAAATATAAATAATAATATAATAATATTAAATGACAAAACAAAAATGTAAATATATTATAAATATATAAGGAAAATTTTATTAACAATAATGAAAGATTTCCTATTTTATGAAAATGCTAAAAGTGATTTTGTACTTCGTTGTGGTTATTTTTTTTGGTAAATGATAAATATCTTATTGAAAATAAGAAGTTATGCAGATTACAACGAATTATAATCTACTTTTGCGATGAATCTAAGCCCAAAAACGAATAAAAAAAGCATAGAGGCATAAACCTTCGAGTCATAAGCGAAACAAATCTTTACCGAAGATAAGACTTGCTAACAATTTGGACACGATAAAACGAAGCCCCTTGGAGATGATATGGATAGCAAGGGAAACAAGGGAAGCAAAGGGTGGTGAGTGATCGGCAAGGAGGAAACTCGTTTCGGTAGAACGCCCGAATTAACTCCCAAAGGGTGGTGAGTGATCGGCAAGGAGGAAACTCGTTTCGGTAGAACGCCCGAATTAACTCCCAAAGACGGAGCGATCATAACAGAACCAACGGCAAGGAGAAACGGAGGCTCCAACTACTCACACTAAGCCAAGAAGGTACTGCCCTGTACTAGGAACTTCGAACCTAATCCTTACACAAAAACAGACCCAAAGCAACTTAACAAGGGTTAAGGAGCAACTAGAACATTAGCGAGAAGAAGTTTCAAGACCGCCTAGTCGTAGAACACGAGTATAACGATCAAAACAAGCACAACCACAAGACAGTGAAGTTGCCAAGCCATACTAGTTCCTCCCTCTTCACTCTAGAAACTGAAGCACAACCACAAGACAGTGAAGTTGCCAAGCCATACTAGTTCCTCCCTCTTCACTCTAGAAACTGCTTAGAACCTTGAACCAAAGGACCCAAAGACATCCAACCAAATCGAGGCTACATCGAGCAGCAAAAGAGGAGAGCAAACCGAAAAGAATCAAGGCTTAAGACAAAGCCAACTCACACAAAGCATAGATACATAGCCACTAGTCGAATAGCAACTACATACCTAGCTAAACAGAGGCGATTTAAGGTTCTAGAGATCCTACTCTAACTTACTCGATGGGAGGAGATTAGACTTACAGAAGCAAATCCAAATCCTTAGCAACTGACGATGTCTACCAGACTTTGCGGGGGCATGGAAGCAATAGAAGGACCGGAGACCTACAGAGAAGGAAGAGAAGCTTCCACCAGAGCCTGTTAGAACATACCAGAAAGCTCATACCTCTCTGATCTTCTCTCTGTGTTCGGCGGGAGGCCAAACTGTTGGGAGGGACTCACCAGGCGCGCCGTGAACCCAACCATCCTCTGGACCGGACTGGCCACATCTGACGAGAGAACGAAGAAGAGCAACCGAGAACCACCGAGAGAGATGACTTGATATGGGTTTTTTTAGTCGATTCGTTGTGGTTATTATAATGGTTATAATAGTTTGTTTGTTATTTTTGTAGTTCATTTATTTTTATTATTATTTTTTTGTCAATGAGTTTATTTTTTATTTCAATGATATCCTTTTTTTGTCAATGATTATTATGAATTCGTTCTTTATTATTATGAGTGTAGGTCTATATGAGTGCGTTTTTTGTCAATGATTATTTTGATTTCTTATTATTGAAATTTCTTATTATCATGAGTTCGTCAATGATTATTATATGAGTTCGTGAATGAGTTTGTAATATATAAGGTTATTATAAAGTAAAGTTAAAATAATTTCAAAAACCAAAAAAAAAAATCCAAAGCCCCACTTATGGCTTTACATTTTTATCCCAGAAAAGGAGAAAACCCATAAAATTGGCTTTGGGTTTTTAAAAGTGGTTTGGCTTTGAAAATGATTTATAAAGCTTGATTGCTTTGAACTCAAAGATTTACAAAGCTTGATTGCTTTGAACTCAGAGATTTATAAAGCTTGATTGATTTAGGTTTAAGGCTTTAGACGAAAAAGAAAAGCCAAAGCCCCAAACAATCACCCCTACATGTGTTTAACATTGATTACTAAGTAACAAAAAAATGTTTTCAACACATGTAGTTGGCAACAAACCTAATGTCACAAACATGACAATCCTGATATATTTATTTTTTCAATGAATATCTTTATTATATATATAAAACCAGAGCAGGTGAGAAAAAAAGAACTAGTTTGAGATAAAAAGGCAAAAATGTGAAAAGAAATAATTCAAAATAAGAAATTTATTTATTAATATGTGCTTGCGTTTTTGTACTTATTATAAGATATATAAATTTTAAAATTATTATATAAGATATATAAATTTTAAAATTATTATGAAAATATATCTATTTATTAAATATATATATATATATATATATATATATATATATATATATATATATATGGTCCTAGCATTTTGAGAACCCAAACCAGACAAATGTATTATTTTAATAACTTTCTCATATGTTTTCAGCTGTAAATCAGAGTTTTTCTTCATTAATTGTAATACTAATTGATAGAGCCTCAATTATATGAAATTTGTAATTTGTACAATACAACCAAGCTAAAATTAGAACTTTATTGAACTGCATATATCGAATTTAATCTTCCCACCAATAGTTTCTTTCAAGATGTGCTGCCAAAGAGATTATCAAGGTTCATCTTGGATTTCAAATGATCAAAAACTATGAGAGAACAATGGTTTGATCAAGATATATGCAATCTGACCATTGGTATTGACTTGTAATAACATCAAATGACCAGCTTCATGCTTCTCACAAACAGACAAATCAAATTCAATATGTTTGATATGTTCGTGAAAAGATGGATTCAATACAACGTGAACTATTGTAATGCTATCAGAGAAAAAAACAAGTGTTTTAGATGAAGAAACCAACAAGTTCATAAGAAGATGTTGTACCACTCACTATATTCAAAAGAAGCAAGAGCAAGTGCTTTGTATTACGACTCCGTTGATGATATGGTTGGTTATTTCTTGGACCAAAAAACATCATGAACACAATTGTGGATCTTATATTATCAATACAAAAAGTCCAATTTGCATCAGCAAATCCAATCAAAGTTAAATATGAAGATACATAATAAAAAGACCTTGTCCAATAGTCTCTTTCGCATATTGAATACTCTGTAGATTTCTTTGAGATGAGATGTGTGTGGATTAGATGTGCGCGGATTAGATGCATACTGACAGAGTTTGTGGACAATAAATGTAACATATAGCCTTGTAATTGTTAGAGATATATGTTTCCCCAGGTCTTATGATGCTCTTTTTTTTTGCATCTTTAAGGTTAGTAAACGTTGGAACTAAAGCTGCTTAGCATCTTAACATTCTGCACCAATAAAAAGTTCCAGAACATACTTATTTGCCATTAGTATTTCTGGCAATCTTCAAAACCACAAAAATCTTTCAGTTGTCTCATATTCCTAAACTTAGAACTTTTTTTTGTAATTCAACTATTAATCACTCATAAAGATTCTCTATAGCACTAGCAACGATTATGTCATCAACATAAAATCTTCACCTTTCTTCTCAGTGAATGAGGTACCCTTCCTGAAACCAAGACGCTAAAATTTCAGAAAATTTCTTAAACAATGTCTTGAAACTTGCTTCAAACTATACTTAGATTTCTTGCGCTAATAAGCTATTTTCTCAGACAATTTTTCCCTTTTTTAGATACATGTCTCTCATCTAAATCTCTAATAAAGAAAGCATTAGATATATTTAGGTGATTCTCATGACAAAAAAAATATATGTCTAGGTGATGCACAATCCATTCTTTAGAAGATGCTATTTCCAATAATCTTATGTTTCATTATATTTTTGTTTCACAATATTTAATTTATAATAATTAATTATTTTTGGATAACATCCTTTCACTAAAAATGTTTTTATTGGCTCTTGCATAATTAATAAAATAATTTATAATGTTAATATATTAAAAATGGATAGAAATTGTGTTTTTTATTTTTTGTGTAAGAGGTGAAAAAAGAAAGATTACTAAGGGATTACTAGTTTTATATTTGTGTCATCATATTTTCATAGTGATATGCAACTACTTACTTTTTCATATAATAATTTGGTTTAATTTATATGGCACAAAACAGAAATCTATTAGACTATTGCATAAAAAAATGGGAAAAGAGATGTGTGATAAAAGTCATGCATATATACAAGAAGTGATTTTGTCGCAATAATATGAAACATGTGTAACTAATATTTATTATTTACACGTGTTAGTAGTGTTAGTGTTATAGATGGATGTTGTTGGTGATTGACATCTAAAGTTACAGATGTCTATATTTACCAATGCATGTAAAATCTTCACCTTTGTATATAAGAAGAGGATGTATGTAAAACAAAGGAGTGAATGAAGAAGAAAAAATACAAGAAGTACATAGAAAGTTTATCTCTTAACTTCATACTTCGTCTCTCTTCCTCTCCATCTTATATATATAAATAAATAATTTATAACACGTATCAGCGCAATTCCGCTCTAGTTCCGATCTGAAATCCGAAAATTTCTACCCGATACCAGGTACGCATAAAATTAAGGTACGAAGTTAATTTTCTGGATATTTCAATTTAATATAATCTATAAAATTTTGATCTGGAACTATGTCAAAATCTATATTGGAGAAGGAGAATATATGTCTGGCAGGTAGTGCGACAACGCACACGATAGACAAAAATATTTATCCCAGCTTAAAATAAAGAAACTGGTGTGAATACAATTTCTGGAAATGCAAAAATTATTATGGGCTCCGGAAGAGCCGAGTTTTAATGTCTAGGGGAACAAAATTCGCAATAGATGATGCGTTATACTCTCCTAAATCAAATAGAAATTTAATAAGTTTCAGAGATATCCGCAGAAAAAATATTTTAGAGGAACTGCCAGCTTTCTTTTCTGGATTGTATTCCACAAACATAAAAATGATTGAATCTTATGCCACGGTAAACCAAAAGTTTACAGATATGTTTAAAGTATTGCATGAGAGACTGGGTCATCTGGGTTCAATCATGATGAGAAAAATTGAGCAAAATTCAAGTGGCCATCCATTGAAAGACCAGAAGTTCTTTCAATCAAATGGGTTTTCATGTGATGCATGTTCTCGAGAAAAACTTATAACTCGACCATCACCAGCTAAGATTGGGAATGAATCACGAGAATTTTTAGAGAAAATACATGGTGATATATGTGGACCAATCCACCCAGCGAGTGGACCATTTCAATATTTTATGGTATTAATTGATGCATCAAGTAGATGGTTTTCAATATTTTATGGTATTAATTGATGCATCAAGTAGATGGTCCCATGCATGTCTGCTAGAGACACGGAATATGGCTTTTGCCAGGTTTATTTCCCAAATAATCAGGTTGAGGGCGTAATTTCCTGACTATGTTATCAAGAAAATGAGACTTGATAATGCTGGTGAATTTACATCAAAAGCCTTTAATGATTATTGTATGGCACTAGGAACGACGTCGAATATTTAGTACCCCATGTGCATACGCATAATGGATTAGCCGAGTCTTTGATAAAATGGTTGCAAATGATTGCAAGACCGATGATAATGAGAACAGCTCCCAATTTCAGTATGGGTACATGCTAGTTTGCATGTTGGAGCATTGGTCCAGATTCGACCAAGCGCATATAATAACTATTTCCCACTAGAATTAGCACATGGGAAGCAGCCCAATATATCACATCTCCGAGTATTTGGATATGCAGTTTATGTACCAATAGCATCTCCTCAAAGAACAAAAATGGAACCCCAGCGGAGATAGGTATCTATGTTGGTTTTACGTCACAAAGTATAATTCGTTATCTTGAACCGCAGACTGGTGATATGTTTACAGGTCAATTTGCTGATTGTCATTTTAATGAGAATGAGTTCCCTTCATTATGGGAGGGTGGGGGAGATGCATGAATTCCCGAGGGATATTGCATGGTACTCACCATCGTTGATATCCTTGGATCCCCCTTCGAATCAGCAAGAACTAGAAGTACAGAAGACTGTACATTTACAAAATCTAGCAAATGAGCTTCCAGACGGGTTCAACGATACGAAAAGAGTGACAAAGTCATATATATCGGCTGCTAATGTTCCATCAAGAATAGACATGTCAAAGGAAAAAATAAATGCTAATAAGAGTAATGAGCCTAAAGTTCAATTAAAGAGGGGGAGACCCATGAGTTCAAAAGATAAAATTCCCCGTAAGAAAAGGGCTTTGGGAGAATCAAAATCACATAGAAGGATTCTTGAAGAAACCCATATGGAAAAAGGTCAAGAAGACTTGCGTAAAATAGTTCCCGAAGAACTACAAGGAAATAAAAATCCTGAAGACTTCAATGAAATAGTTCTTGAAGAACTCTATAACAAGAACGAAGTAGTTCCTAAAGAACTACAAGAAATCCCTGAGGAGGGACATGATACAGAAAAGTATGATATTTCCATAAATTATGCCCATACTGGAGAATTAAGAACTAGAAATGATATAGATGATGAAAATGGAAAGTTCTCATTTTCTGTATCTCTGGAAATTGATAATGAAAGTGATCCAGAACCAAGGTCGATAAAAGAATGTCAGAAAAGGTCTGGCTGGTAGAAATGGAAGATAGCCATGAAAGATGAATAAATCTCCCTGGATAAAAGAAATGTTTTTGGACATGTGGTTACTACACCGAAAGATGTGAAACCAGTCGATTGCAAATGAGTATTTGTGAGAAAGGGAAATGAGATTAATGAAATCACAAGATACAAAGTCCTACTAGCTGCTCAATGCTTCTCTCAGAGACCGGGAATTGATTATAAGGAAACTTATTCCCCGGTCATGGATGCAATAACATTCAGATACTTGATGAGTCTGGCGGCATCCTATAATTTAGAGATGTACCTTATGGATATAGTGACGATATATTTATACGGATCACTGGATAATGAAATTTATATGAAAGTCCCTGAAGGACTCAAAGCCTGAAGCATTGAAATCAAAGTCTATTGAATTATGTTCAATTAAGTTACAACGATCATTATACGGATTAAAACAATCCTGTCGCATGTGGTACAATTGCTTAAGTGAATACCTTCTGAAGAGAGGTTATGTAAATAATGCGATATGTCCATGTGTGTTTATTAAGAAATTCTCGAGTGCATTTGTGATTATCGCAATGTATGTTGATGATCTGAACATAATTGGAACTCGAGAGGAGATTGAAGAAGCACGAAATCATATGAAATCAGAGTTTGAAATGAAAGATCTCGGAAAGACAAAGTTTTGTCTAGGGCTCCAGATAGAGCATCTCTGAGATGGAATTTTCGTGCATTAATCAAATTATACAAGAAAGATCCTCAAACGCTTTAGTATGGATAAAGCGACTTCTTTGAGCACTCCAATGGTCAATAGATCACTAAATGTCGAAAATGATCTTTTTCGACCATGTGAAAGTGATGAAAAGATATTGAATCCTAAAGTACCCTATATGAGTGCCATTGGTGGACTGATATTTCTTGCCAATTGTACTAATCTGCTTGCAAGATATAACTCGTCACCGACCCGTAGACATTGGAATGGAGTAAAACATATCTTCTGTTACCTACAAGGCACCGTTGATCTAGGATTATACTATCCTAGAAATTGCGATTTTTGTCTTGTCGGTTTTGCAGATGCAGGTTATTTATCGGATCCGCAGATGCAGGTTATTTATCGGATCCGCATAAGGCGAGATCACAAACAGGATACGTATTTACTGTTGGAGGCACTGCACTATCGTGGCGTTCCCATAAACAGACTTTGGTGGGTACTTCATCAAACTATGCAAAGGTCATTGCATTGCACGAAGCCTGCCGAGAATATGCATGGTTGAGATTGATGACTCAACATATACAAGAAGCTAGCGGAATGGCTACGAGTAGAGAACCGAATGCTGCTTGTGTCACACAAGTCAAAGAAGGTTACAACAAGAGTGATCGGACGAAGCATATCCCTCCAAGATTTTTCTCCTATATTCAAGAGCTCGAAGACAATCAAGAGGTTAAATTCGAGTACGTTCGATCATGCGACAATCCAGCTGACTTACTGACAAAGGCGTTTCCTACAACAATGTTCAGAAAACAGATTCAGAATATTGGGATGTGTCATTTAAGGGACCTATAAAAGAAAGTATTTTCCATAAGAGAATACTGTATTGTACTCTTTTTTCCCTTGTCATGGTTTTGTCCCACTGGGTTTTCCACGGTAAGGGTTTTAACAAGGCAGTACGTACCGATAAATAATAAATAAAGGGGAGTGTTGAATAATATTTATTTTTTACACGTGTTAGTAATGTTAGTGTTATAGATGGATGTTGTTGGTGAATGACATCTAAAGTTACAGATGTCTTTATTTTCCAATGCATGTAAAATTTTCAACTCTATATATAAGAAGAGGATGTATGTAAAACAAAGGAGTGAGTGAAGAAGAAAAAATAAAAGAAGTACATGTTTATCTCTTAACTTCATATTTCGTCTCTCTTCCTCTCCATCTTATATATATAAATAAATAAATAATAACAAAACACAATTTCTTACCATTCGTAATAATATTTTTTAAATATGATAACTAAATGAGCTAATAAAAAATGTCCATGTCCATGGACAAATTCAATTGAACCAGTGTCTGAATTGACCTGGACGCTTATGGACGTGGATATGTATAGATATGGACAATTTTTTCCAAAAAGAAAGAAAGAAAGGTCCATTTGAATATAGACACTTGGACATGGACATATGTTTTGACACCCCTACTTAGAGAATTATTTTTTCAAAGTTATAAGTGATTTTGCTTTATTCAATAGACCATTTACAAAAAGAAATTTCAGAGTAATAAATTGTTATGATCTTTTCCTCTAAAAATACACCATTTACTAAAATTGAATTTAAAATACCTAAAAATCAGTTGAATATAAAAAGGTAGCGTAAAAAAAAAAATTTCCTCTACATTTTGTTATTCTCATAAATTTTCCTCTAACGTAACACATATTCTTTTTATTTTTTTCCTCTATATCAATTCCTCTTATTCTATTTATTCCTCCATTATATTATTCTATTTATTCTTCCATGATATTATCATTTGAAGTTTTTCTACATTAACTAAAAATGAAAACAGAGTAGAGTAGTATATGAAATATGTACAACATAACCAAACTAAAATACAACTATATTGAACTAGTTAAATTAAATTCAATCTTCCCACTGATTTTATCAAACTGATGTTGGTGTCGGCAATCTGATAATTGGTTTGAATGTAATAATCTCAAATGACCAGCCTATAACTTCTCATGAACTATATAACAATCAAGCTCAATATGTTTGGCATGTTCGTCAAAATATGGATTCAATGCACTATCGATTGTTGCAGTACTATCAGAGAATAACATAAGTGATGTAGAGAAGAAACCAAAAAAACCATAAGAAGATGTTGTACCCACTGCAATTCACAAGACGCAAGGGTCTGTATATTGACTCCGTTGATGATCAAGCAATGATTGATTGTTTCTTAGCTTTCCATGAATCAGTGAAGGACCTTAAACCATCACGACCCCGGTTGTTGACCTTCTACAAGCATACCAATTTACATCATCAAATCCTAAATCTGAAGATGTATAATAGAAAAAAACTTTTTCCAATAGTCTCTTTCACGTATTGAAGAACTCTGTAGATTGCTTGAGATGAGATGTGTGCGTTGAAGAACTCTGTAGATTGCTTGAGATGAGATGTGTGCGGATTAGATAAATATTGTTCGAGTTTGTAGATTGCTTGAGATGAGATGTGTGCGGATTAGATAAATATTGTTCGAGTTTGTGGATAACAAATGTAAAATCCGGCCTTGTAATTGCTAGATACATCAGTTTTCAACTAAAGCTGATTTGCATTTTTATATAGATGTCCTAAATCTTATCTTTAAATTTTTTTTTTGTAATTCAACCGTTACCCATTCGGAAAGATTGCTTGTAGCATTAACAATGATTAATATCATTGACATAAACCATAACTGCTATAATTCTGAATGAATATGATATAATCATCGTTACCTTCTTTAAACCAAGATACATCAAAGCTTAGAAACTTTCTTAAACCAGTGTCTCTTGTTTCAAACCATACATCAATTTCTTCTATCTACTAACTATTTTGTCAAGCAAATTGCCTCCCTCTGAAAGTTTCATATATATAATATATATATATATATATATATATTTTCTTATCCGATCTCTGTTAAGGAAAGAATTATATATATATCTACTTGATTCAAAACCTCATTCTTTAGAAGTTGCAACTTTCAATAATTCAGAGTGTTATGTAATTAATTAGCTTTCCCTTTAATAATTGAATTCCATTTATATAAGAAAAAATGGAAATCTTTTGCATGTATAAAAAGAAAAAAGAACAGAAAAAAATCGGAAAAGGAGATGTGTGATAAAGGTCATGTATATATACCAGAAGTGAAGCTTTAGAGTTCACGCAAAACGCTTTAGTAAAGTACATTTCATCATTTAGTTTAATATTTACACACTACACACAGATAAGCATTCTTAATTATTATTTTAAATGAGGGAATAATATAAAATACATCTAGCAATTTTGATTAACCAATTTTCGAAGATTGGAATGGAAACGAATCAATTGCTTTTTGAGAATTTTCCTCTTATGCAAGTAATTCTTTCCTTTCTCTATACTATTTTTTTTTTTTCCATAATTTATGTGTGAAAATCTTCATTTGCAAGGGACAAAATGGAATACTTCTCGTCATAAGATGATGGAATACCTCTTTGGAGTGAATTAACTTTTTTGGACCCATAAGTTACTAATATTTGTATTAAAAAAAAAAAATAATAGAAAATTTCCTTTAATGGGCCAATAAATTAAAGGATATATCAATTAAAAATAGAAAGAATAAAAAAGAGGTGTATGAAGAAATCTCATGCATATTCAATGTAAGTTGAAGCATTAGGGTTCATGCAAAATTTGATGTCATCTGTTATAAATATATCTTCAACTAAAACACACAAGATAAAAATTGAAAGAAAAAAGAAGAAGAAGAAAAGTTAAGAGAAGATGATGAAAAGTTTATGGGCGTTGATATGTGTAACAATGATGATCTTAATAATAACAAGAGAAGTAGAATCAAGTCTTCATAGAGTTGGCGGCGGAAGATACACTTGGAACCCCGATGTTAACTTCTCCGACTGGGCCAACCACCAACGTTTCTACTCCGGCGACTGGCTTTGTCAGTAAATTACTAGTTTCTTCTTTCTTTTCTTCCAATCTTTTTCAACTAAAACATGTTTCTAATCTTTGTCAGATTTTGGGTTTAATCGAACGCAACACAACGTCCTTCAAGTAAACAAGAGTAGTTATGAACAATGCATCGACACCGGTTTCATATTCAACATAACACGAGGAGGTCGAGATGTTTTCCAACTCATAGAACCAAAGCCTTATTACTTCATCTGTGGTAGAGGCTATTGTGTTAAAGGTATGAAGCTTGCCATCCAGGTCCTTCCTCGACCGCCACCACCAACTCTCACCGGTCCTGTCTCTCTTGCCTCAACCGTTGCTCACCTCATACCATCTGTCGCTGTCACCTTAACTATTCTCTCTTTGGCTATGCTTGCGCCGTTTGTTTTGTTTTGATTCTCAATGTATTCGCTTTTGCTTTGACTAGGTTATGTCGTTTGTAAGAACTGTTTCAGACAAAAGGGTCACTTCCTGAACTTTTGATAATTTACTACATTGTCTTTAACCGGAATAGCTAAAAGCAGCAAAAGCATAGTCAAAGCCGAAGAGGCAAACACAAAACATAGTCAAATTGTTTGATGCCTTTTTAACGCTTAAACCAAGAGATCCTAAGATAAAAGTCTGATTAGTTTTACTACTGAGCCAAGATTGGACTCATAATTTAGCAGAAAAACATGGAGTTCGCGACGTTGTCTTTGAGTTTCGGGAGCTGAGTAACAGAAACTGGTCCTGGAGCTGTGATGCCACCATGGCTTGATGATTTTTCAGACTGTTCTTCATACTTCATGAACGTCCCAAGTTGAGCAGCAGCCAAGTGAGCATAGCAGATCGGTGCAACTGCGGAAAACAAGTCATAACTTAAGTTAATAAAAAGAACAAATGGATGGAGACTTTGAAGCAATGGAGTAGAGAAACAGGTTAAGGTAATTACCAACAGAAATTGCAGTCGTGCTTCTTTGGTACCTGCAATTTTGCCAACAGAGAAGACATCAGATCAGTTCTGTGATCCTTGAAAATCAAAATGATGAATGTTGAATGAGAGTACATACACATAGGAGAGCGAGTGGACCAGTTCTTGAAGTTCATCAGCTGAAAATCCAATCTCATCATACAGGACATGGTAGTGAGTTGGACGTGTAGTCCCCTATTTCATAGAGATAAATAGATTTAGAAAAGTTCAGTCCAAAAAAAAAAAAAAGAGATTTAGAAAAGCAATCACCAAAAATTAAGTTTTGAAGAGTTGATGTATGATAAATAGATTTAGAAAAGTTCAGTCCAAAAAAAAAAAAAAGAGATTTAGAAAAGCAATCACCAAAAATTAAGTTTTGAAGAGTTGATGTATGATACTACTTACAATCATTCCAGCGTGTGCACAGAGATAGAAATCATTATTCTTAGGGTGACATATCTTGTTGTCAATGATTGTTCCTGCGAATTAAACCAAAACCACCATGAAATTGAGTTCAGGTATGTTGTCAAAATAGGTTAGTAGTGAAGATTTATGAATCACCTGGGGGAACATTATCAGGAGACCCAGTCTGGAAGAATTTGGTGTGATGATTCTTTTGTGCCACCAACAAGAGGAACTTTGGGTTCCAATTCTCATCCAGGAGCTTGCAAGCCTGAGAAAAAAAAAAAGAGATTTGATTATGTACTAACATATAATAGAAGAAACTTATATCTTTGACTATTTCAATTACCTCGATGATCTGATCGAGTTCGATATTCAAAACCTGACTGAATTGAGATTCGCTCACACCATCTCTACAAGCATTAAATCAAAAGATATGAGAAGATAAAGATTAAAGAGACAAAGAGCTGCAAAGCAACAAAGTAATCACCTGAAAATTATGATATGTTCTGGCTTCCTCTTATTTGAGCTGGTGTAGAAATCTATCAGCAACTCCCTGCAATCAAGAAACTCAGTTACATACATACTTAAAACAAGACTCGTGCAAGACTCAACAAAATCTATATCAAGAATTAGTACAAGTACGCACTTGATAATGCCATCGTCAGCAGTTCCATTTTTCTGGACAAGGGACTGAATCATCTCAGCCTTAGAAGGCTGTGTTCGAACAGATGCTCTGTACTTGGAGATTAGTGGCCACTCCCTTGAACTCACCACCTTATTAAACCATAAAAGAAGAGACAACTAAATATCAGTCTTGAATAGTTAGCCAAATCAGAAGACCAATACAAATTTAAACATATTACAGCAGCAATGGATGGGACATCAGACTGTCCAGGTGATCCATGTGACACATCCATCCCAAGAATTATTGTTGGGACCTTGGAAATCACTGTGAATGCTGGTGTTCGCTCCACACTTAACATTGAGTTTAGGCCTCCAAGCTGTAGTTATTTATTATCAGAGATTGCACACAAGAAGCAATAAACTATTTAAAGTAGAAAAAGAAAAAACAGAGAATACCTTAGCATTAATCTTCAAAAGCAAGTTTGTAAGATACTGATCATTAGGTTGCCGATTCGGAGCCATGCATTGAGTAACAATGCCAAATTCAGTTAAGTTCTTCTTCTTCCATGGGCCTGTTGAGGAATTCAAAGCTTGTATCAACTATCAAAGGAATATTTAATTACATAAAACAAAAAGAATGGAAAAAAGAAATATCTAACCATAGATATCGCAGTTCTTTCTCTCTGGGAGCACGCATAGTATGAATTGTGGGACACCTGGGAGCTTGGACTGGACGTCCTTAAACATGTTTTCAACGCGAACAAGAGCAGGAGCACGGCGAAATTGATTACCCTCCTCAAACACTTCAAAGGGAGGAGCAATATCCTATGACAAAATACCAAAAGAAGCAGTTAGTATAAACAACGTTGATGATCACAAACAAGTTGAATCCTACTTACAACTCCCTTTGATCCTCCAACTTTGATCAGATCATCAACAACTTGCCGCACATTACAACGTGCAGAGAAATTGACAACAACCCATCGTTCAATCTTGGTGGGCTCCACAAATTGCTGCACAACAAAGGGAATCAGACTATCTGAACAGGTAAAATACAAAGAATGGCAGAGAGAAACAGCACCTTATTGTTGAAATTCCAACGACCATTTCTTGGGAAAAGTTCAGATCCACATCCCATTTTCAGCTGTCAGTCATGGAAAACAAGAGAAACGTAACTCTATGCAAAATTTTTAAAACAATCTGTCTAGTCAAAAATAAGCCATTCTACCATACCTTGGGAGCTTGCAAAACACGACCCTCCACCTGTGTAAAATTGGAGCTGATCGAAATGCCACAAGAGCGCAGGAGAGATTCAGCATCGTAGTTGCTAACTTTAAGAGCCTAAAAGCACAAAACCAAAGATATAAAATTCCAATTCACTGTCCAAACAGAACAGATAAGATGCAGAAATGGTAGCTTACTTTGGACAGAACAGCCATCCTCTCTTGGGGTTTCTGTCTAGATTTCTCAACAAGGGCAGATCTCTGGAAAGTGTTCAAGGCTTTTGTGTACCTCTGAAGTGGAATCAAGGTGCAGAGCTGCAAAAATTCCACATTACATATATATTAGCATGAATTTCAGAAACAAATTGATACCCACAAGACCATTGATGAGCAAAAGAAGCAAACCTCAAGAGGAATGTATGTGGGTCGCTTTGGCTTCCCAACATTGATGCATGGCAGGTCCGCAGAATATTGCAAATCAATATTCCTTATTTCGCGGAAGTAGTCAGCAACAGTCATTTCAGTAGTTTCAAACTCGCCACTTTCGTTTGGGTTCCTTTTCTTCAATTCAAACCTGGTCAATGTAACAAGCAAACTTCAGAGGACCATTGATCTTTGAATGAGATCACAATGTCACAAGACTTAAGACAGAAACAAAAGTATATCACTACACAGTCAAATTGAGTGAATATCTTACGTCATAATCTTGCAAGGTTTGTCACTCAAGCCAGTGATTCTGTATTCTTGGTTTGAGGGGCTGACCTTGATCCTTAGATTCTTAAGCGTTTTTTTGGCCTAATGAAAATAACATGTTAAAAGGTTTCAAGCTAAGCAAAAAGAAAAGGAACTTGTTCAGGCCAGGATATAAGTAGATTACTTTTGACCAGTCAACTGAAAACGGATCCCTGACACCTTGATTGGCAATTATGAAATCAACTACTGGACCCGGTTTGATAATCATGGTTGTTGTAACATCTGCCAAAAGAACAAAACATAAACTATTACACAGTAAATCATAGCTACAAGATACAGAATCAAACACCAACATCAATCACATACCCATGTTAAGTGACATGCCACCCTGCGTAGTTCTGAAACTGGAGTGAAATCCTCTACATCCTAAGATATTACCACCAACTGGTTCACAGTTATTTGGATCATTGTGGAAGAATGACTGTCGAACAAGCAAGCAACCTCTGCAGTTTATACAAAACATATTAAAAAGACAAAATATATGAGAACTAAAAGAATCTATAAACCTCTGCAGTTTATACAAAACATATTAAAAAGACAAAATATATGAGAACTAAAAGAATCTATACACATGTCACTTACTGTCTAGCAGCATGTTGCCTCAATATGATATCCAGAACCCGTATTGCCTCTTGAGAGTTCTCCGATTCTTGTCCACGCATTGCACTGGCAAGGGCCTGGAGAGGAATTTTTGCTGCATAGCTGATCTCCACTTTGAAGCTTTTAGATCTGTTAGGCCTACGCAGTCTCTTCCTATCACCTTCACTTGGACTGTCATTCCCACCGGGGCTTGCATTTCCCCTAGTTCTGCTCATAAAACCATCATTAACATTAAGAACCAAAACTAAAGCCTCACTTTTTAAGGAAAAAAAAGGGACTCATGTTAAATGTCAGCGTATTGACTAGTCACAGGATGTTTTACCTTGCAGCAGATACTTCCTCAAGCACCACAGAAAAGTCCAGCTTGTTACTAGGCAAAGCTCCATATGTAAATAGTGTCTTCTCCCCGTCATAGGCAAACTCTTTACCATCTAGATCAGAATGGTATGTCTCATGGACCTTGTCAAAAATAGTGTCTTCTCCCCGTCATAGGCAAACTCTTTACCATCTAGATCAGAATGGTATGTCTCATGGACCTTGTCAAGGATTTTTCTTCCAACACCCTTAGCTTCCACAGGACGACCATCATCGTAGAACAGAGCCACCTGTACAAACCCACAAAAAAAATCTCATTGGGCTTCCACAGGACGACCATCATCGTAGAACAGAGCCACCTGTACAAACCCACAAAAAAAATCTCATTGGTTTAATAATGCAGAGCACAAGAAAACATAACACTACGAAAATAACATTAACACATTAGTAGTAAAAATCAACCCAAATAACGCAAATACAGCGGAAAAACCTACACTGTAGTGAAAGAAGTGACCCTGCAGATTAGCTACATCAACTTTGAAATGATTAGTCAACAAAGGAATCTTTTGGCCCCTTGTTCCAAAGCCTTTTCGAGCCATAGGGACTCGCAGGTTCTTTTTTTCAGCAAGTTCAGTATCAACTCGAACTGGCTCCACATTTGGGGGTACGACTGGTGGAGGAGGGGGTAATGCATCAGTAACCCCACTCCCATTTGCAGATTCAAGATCTGTTCCGTTACCGTTTGAAGAATCCATCTCCTGCAAAAACTGAAGTTTAGGTTTCAACATTCATGAGCAAAATACACAACATTAAGCAAATATCAAACCAAAAATGGCTACATTTGTGAAAGTTAACAACTTTCGTTCATTATACCCACAGAGAAACAAAATCTTTGACAAACTTAGAAAAAAAGAACCCATTTTTTGTCGGATGAAGGAATAAACAAACATGCATAACACTAAAACGTCAGGTTTCAACACATATACAACAAAAATAGGAAGAACATGTGAAATTTCAAAGCTTTATTCATAAAAAAAAAATCAACACATATACAACAAAAATAGGAAGAACATGTGAAATTTCAAAGCTTTATTCATAAAAAAAAAACCCCCAAGGTGACATCGGTGAAGCAAAACCTCAACAAACATATCCGCTTTAGACAACAACAAGAAACCCCAAGATCGAAGAGATGAAGTCGTAAAGCAAGAAAAAATCCAAACTTTTTAAAACTAGACTCTAAAATCAACGAAAAAAACCCACCAGAACATTGCATGCGGAGTCTTAAACCTTTAAGAGTAAAAAAAGCCGAAACTTTTTCATGGGTTTGTATGCAAAATTCCAAGAAGTTAGGTTTTTGATATTTTAAAAAAAACACAGAGACAACACCGAAGGACACAAACCCAGAGATCAGAGAAGCCACATTTCTAAAAAGAAAACACTAAAACCCCTAAAATCATCACCTTTAAGTGTATCGATGAAAGAAAGACGAAACCCTAGCCGAAACAAGAGAAGAACTTTTCTTTTTATTTTCTAATTTCTCTCCAAAGAGTTTTACAATTACTCCAATTTTGTTCCGAGCTGAAAGGAAAATTGTGCAGCGACAGTGGAATAAATCGAGGATTCTTCGCCTACAGAGTTTAACTCCTCTACAACGCGATGCATTAGAAGTAAAGCTGCTCTTAAAATCTTGACCGTTCGTTATGCTGACGTGTATTCATTTTACTCGTAAGGTGTTTTGTATCCCGCTAGATTATTTTAAATTTTGTTTAATTTAATTGGATAGTGGTAGACGAAACATCTGTATCAGAATAATAAAACATCGCATTAAATGACACGTAGAAGCTCCATAAGTATGGAATTAACAACTGTAATATCCAACTTACTTAATACTGATAATGGGGTATCTAATTGGTCATGGCCATTTCAGTTATCTCATTTCTTTTTTTTTTCTTTTTTTGTGATTTCTAGATTTTTTCGAATTTTAAATTGTTGTGCTGAAGTAAACCGGACAAAATTTTGGTTTGATGCAGTTTAGAAATCGATGTATTTGGTGCCATTTAATTTAAACCGCATTATAAAGAAGAATGGGCTTGACAAAAAAAAAACCTTGACCACAAAAAAAAAAAAAGAAGAAGAATGAGAGATTTGAAAAAAGACCCAAAAAAAAAAACCTTGACCACAAAAAAAAAAAAAGAAGAAGAATGAGAGATTTGAAAAAAGACCCAAAATTCAAAATCTTACTAAAAATGGCCCAAAATTCAAATCCTTACCTAAAAACGACTCTGTAAATTCTAACATTTCTAAAAGTAATATTTCTAAAAAAGGTTTTTATTTTTTTAAATGAGACAGATCTAGATGTATAATTTTTGGAAACCGGGTCTCCAAATTTTTGGAAATTGGATCTCCTATTTCTTTTTTTTTTTTTTTTGAAACTGATACTTTTTTTTGTTAATTAACTAATCCTTATAATACAAGTAAAGTAATTACAATTAAGAAAACAATAATTGGGATTGATCTTAATTTGGGTGAAGGGTGGACATAGGAGGAGAATATCACTCTTTGTTTCTGTTTTTTTTTTTCTTTAATATATAATACTAGGTTTTATATAGGGTTTATTTCTCACATGTCTTTATTTTTCATTTTTCATTCCACTATCTCCCTCCCTATTCTCTTATATCCCTCTCTATTAAATTTGGCTTAAAAAAATATAAGTGGGTCCCACAACCCTTATCTAATTCGAAATTGACAAAAAAAAATAAAAAATAAAAAAATAAAATTAAAATGGGGGACCCGACCTTCTTCCCCTTCTCCAACGGTCCCCAAATCCACCATTAATACCCCACCTCCACCTCCATTAAAACAAGACAATCTTCATT
>CM071721.1:11986041-11999271 GCA_036630335.1 Physaria fendleri | reverse complement strand
GGAGTTATTGTATCCTAAAAAATTTACATATTGTTGAATATATTTGTTATTCAAAAGCTACATTATCTTGCACTATAATTTGTTCACATCAACAATAAAAAGGGGAAATAGTGGAACTCATCGATTATATAGTTAAATGGATTTTTTTTTTAATTATTACATGCACATATAATGCATAACACATATATGATTTTTTTTCTCTCTTGATCTACAATTATCTATATCGTATGATGTCTTACTTTTAATTGCATTTTTTTTTTTGATAAAAACGTTTTATTGCATTCCATGTAGCTAAATAGAAATATTTTTAGTTATAAATAGTAATTATATCTACTTAAAACCTTTTAATATGGAACTTGAAGACAATTAATTTAGCAGTTCATATTATATTAAGAATACATACAATAAAAAAAAGTGGTGAAGATATATAGTGGACATCGATCTACATTGGGCAACTTTTATGCCATAGACATGATTATGAAAAATAATAGTATGAAATGAATCTATAGCAAATTTGGGCAACTTTTATGCCATAGACATGATTATGAAAAATAATAGTATGAAATGAATCTATAGCAAATACCACTTGACCGTGAGTTGTTTTCCAATACTTTGTAATAACAATTTTGTATTCGAATTACTATATAAAAATTCACCACGGCCAAGTAAAATACATTCGATTGGACCACGGCCAAGTAAAGTACATTTGATTGGAGCATGACTGTGTTTAAACGCAAATGTGAACACTACCTTAGATGATAGAGCTATTATTAGTAAATATAGCTAGATTTTATCTCTTTATTTAAAAATTAAAATTGTGATTATTTTTTTCAACTAAATTGTGATAATATAAAGATTAGTTGCTAGATAGATGGAAACTTATTCTTCCAAAGATCACGGCGCATCTCCATGAATAGTGAGTCAACTTTGCAAATTGCTCTCTCATTTTTCAGTTAGCCCTAACTAACTCCAAAAAAAAAACTTTGCTTTATAAATACCCATTCTCCTCATCCTCACTTCTCCATCGCAACACAACACAAACCCTTTCATACTTCTTAGTGTCCAAACTTGATTCCTTTAGAAATGGCATCGACATTATTCATGATCGTGACTCTAGTCATTCTTTCCATAACTCTTAAACTCTCTGAAGCCACATCTCGTCTCACCTTCAACGAGCCAATCGTTGCTGATCACCACGAGCAATGGATGGCTCAGTTCTCTCGAGTTTATAGTAATGACCTCGAGAAACAGATGAGATTCGATGTGTTCAAGAAAAACTTGAAATACATTGAGGAATTTAATAAGAAGGGGAATAGTACTTACAAGCTTGGTGTCAACGCGTTTGCGGATTGGACCAAAGAGGAGTTCCTTGCCACTCATACAGGTCTCAAATCAGTTAACTGGATCCCACCCTTTGAATTTCTCGGTGATATGATACCCACTTGGGATTGGGATGTCAGTAATGTAGGCCGTGCCACCAAAGATTGGAGATCCGAAGGAGCTGTAACACCTGTCAAATACCAAGGCCTATGTGGTACATTACATTCTCCTAATCATACATATATACAAATCATGATTCACATACGTATTTCATAGTCCACATTTCTCCAATATGCCTAGTCCAAATTAATGTCATAATTTGATCATTCTTCATACAAAACTTAAACCCTGAGTTAGGCTTACTGTTAGGTTGATCATGAGGGTATTAAGAGTTTTTTTTATTGATGGATGCATTTATGGGCAGGATGCTGTTGGGCGTTCTCAAGTGTTGCAGCAATAGAAGGATTGACAAAGATTGTTGGAGGCAACCTTTTATCATTATCTGAACAACAACTTCTAGATTGCGACAGGGTTGATCACGGTTGCCACGGTGGAGTAATGTCTGACGCATTCAGCTACATAATCAAAAACGGAGGTCTTGCCTCAGAGGCATCATACCCTTACCAAGGATATCAGGGGATATGTCGGTCTAATGCAAAACCCTCAGCATGGATCAAAGGATTTCAGACGGTTCCAATGAACAATGAGCGTGCATTGATGGAGGCTGTATCCAAGCAGCCTGTTTCTGTGTCTATGAACGCGGATGGGCCAGGTTTCATGCATTACTCAGGGGGAGTGTATGATGAGCCTTATTGTGGGCTAGTAAAAAAAATGTCATGGGTATTAATATTTCTTCTCATTTTAATTGTAATCACTCTTTATTTTCAAAAAAAAATGTCATGGGTATTAATATTTCTTCTCATTTTAATTGTAATCACTCTTTATTTTCATTTTTATTTTTTTTATCATACATCACTCTTTATTGATTTATTTATTTATTTATTTATTTTTTATTTAATTTAACATTTATAACGTATAATAGTACACAAAAATGTAATCAAGTTCAAGATTACTACTATATAATATAAATAGAATTTTTTTACAATAAAATATAAATAGATCTTATATATTTATTTTGGAAAATGAAATGTAATGGGTATTAATATGAATCAATTATGACCAATACTATTTCTCTCTTCAAATCTTATGAAAAAATTAGCACTGTTGACTCGGGTGTATCTGATATATACCATTTTTTGTCGTTTACCGAGACGAAATTACCAAAAAAAACCCCTGCAATCGTTGACCGAATAAGAATTACGAAAAACATATCGTAAACATGATAAACAGAACATTTACCAGAGAGATAATCGTTGATCCAAAGGACAAAATGGTATTTATACACGGTCAACGATTTCGAAAACCACAAAATGGTATTTCTCACAAACACTAAAAAAAAAAGTGGTATTTCTCAAAATAAACCCTATTAATATTTCTTCTCATTTTAATTGTTACAGCATAATATGCCAGCTTGCATCAACATTACATTTGAAGAAGTCCTTTGGTGGAGCTTGCCAGCTTAGAGTGCGAGTGGCTTGAACATTAGGAAGCGTCTCAGCACTAGATGATGTGTGATGTGTGATCCAATCTATAACATCAGCTCGCGCCTTACTATAAGTGAACTGCGGATCCGGCTGTGTGCCATTGAAGTTAAGATCATTCCGTGCTTTCCACAAATGCCAAAGGATCCAAGGCCAAATTCTTTGCTGCTCATTGTTCTCTAGTTGTAAACACGTGTACAGATTGGTGTGAACTGATGTACTTGTTAAACAAATCTGAATGCCAGTAAGTGCCCACACTGCCCTTGCTAAACCACATGTGAAGAATAAATGGTTGATGTCTTCGAGTTCATATCCACAGACCGGGCAAGAAGGATCTTGGAGAATTCTCTTCTTCTTAAGCTCAGCTCCCACAGGGAGAATATTAGAGATACATACAAATTAAATACAAATTGATATTTTTTTTGTCAATAAATATAAATAGATATTATATATATATATATATATATATTTATTTTGGAAAATGAAATAGTGATGATATATATGTATAAAATACGCTAGTTAGTAACAAACTAACAGTAGATCTGTGCATGTGAAGAACGAAAATTAATTAAAGCTGTCTGTATAAAACCATGGGCAAAGTTTTCTTCCGAATGTGAAGAACGAAAATTAATTAAAGCTGTCTGTATAAAACCATGGGCAAAGTTTTCTTCCGACGTAAGTTACGTAACAACTCTCATTTCAGACTCTATAAAAAGCCCTTACTTGCATTCTCACTTCTTCACTACACCACAACACAAACACTTCACATATTCAAATAAAATTCTTTTCCCTCTACAAACTTATTTGTTTTCATATTATTGCATTTCAATTATCCACCAGAAAAAATGGGCTTAGTTGAGTTCAAACTTATTTGTTTTCATATTATTGCATTTCAATTATCCACCAGAAAAAATGGGCTTAGTTGAGTTTATGTCCATCTTTCTAATCATTTTTTCCATGGATCTAAGGATCACTCAAGCTACCTCTCGTGTCACTTTTCACAAGCCATCCATTGTTCATTACCACCAGCAATGGATGACTCAATTTTCTCGAGTTTATGCCAATGAATTCGAGAAACAGAAGAGGCTTGAAGTGTTCAAGAAAAACGTGGAATTCATTGAGAACTTCAATAAAATGGAGAATCAAAGCTACAAACTTGGTGTCAACGAGTTCACTGATCGGACTAAAGAGGAGTTCCTTGCCACCCACACAGGTCTAATGGGCCTTAATGTAGCTTCACCTTCTTCTCTGGTTACTGAAGCTACGCCATCTTGGAACTGGAACGTCAGTGATGTCGTCACTTATAGTAAAGACTGGAGACGTGAAGGAGCTGTGACTCCAGTTAAATCCCAAAGAGCATGTGGTAAGATTACCATGACTTTACTTGCATACAAAGCTTGATCCCCAAGTTAGAATTATCAATCTAGGTTTAGATTAACATTTTGTATCATAACCAATATATGAATATGGACAGGGGGTTGTTGGGCTTTCGCAGCGGTTGCAGCAGTGGAAGGTCTTACAAAAATTGCCCAAGGAAACCTTGTATCATTGTCTGAACAACAGCTTCTAGATTGCACCAGAGAAAACCATGGATGCAGGGGTGGAACAGTGGTGGATGGTTTCAACTATATAGTCCAAAACGGAGGTATTTCTTCAGAATATGCATACCCTTACCATGTGACAGAGGGTTCAACTATATAGTCCAAAACGGAGGTATTTCTTCAGAATATGCATACCCTTACCATGTGACAGAGGGTGCTTGCAGGGCGAACGCTAGACCAGCCATACGAATCAGAGGGTTCCAGAACGTTCCAAGTAACAACGAACGTGCGTTACTCGAAGCTGTATCGAGACAACCTGTAGCAGTGGGTATGGACGCGAATGGGGCCGGTTTCGATCATTACGCAGGGGGAATCTACGATGCTAGGGACTGTGGGAATGCCCTTGATCATGCAGTGACATTGGTTGGATATGGAACGACCCCGGAAGGAATCAAGTACTGGTTGGCTAAGAACTCTTGGGGTGAGAGTTGGGGAGAGAATGGTTACATGAGGATTCGTAGAGATGTGGCTAAGAACTCTTGGGGTGAGAGTTGGGGAGAGAATGGTTACATGAGGATTCGTAGAGATGTGGGGTGGCCTCAAGGCATGTGTGGTATCGCTCAGTTTCCTTCTTATCCTGTTGCGTAACTAAATCAGTTTGGTTAGTTACGCTGAAGAGACCGTAATCTTTATACATCATGTGGTTCTATATCTATATCGTAATTTGAGCCTTATCAAACTGTTGTTGTTTATTTATCGCATCATTTTATGTTTTCTAAATTAGTTATTGTACCACGATCTATCAATAAAAAAAAGTTATATTTATAAAAAAAAATTATAATTTTAATAGACAAAACAGTTTCCAGTAAAAACGATCAGCTTGTCGCTCAGGATCAGCTCAGCCTGTCTGTAAGACAGTGTAATGGGTTATTAAATATTATATACCTCTCTTAGTGTTTGATGATCATAGCGAATTTCAAATCAATTTAATATAGTTTGTACCGAATCACATGGTGAATCACTGCGATATTACATCATGTATTCTATATTTCGCCAATTTTTTCCTGTAACGGCTTCGCGCACGAGGGACCCAGTCACACAGCCAACAGTTCCAATAGGGGAAACTGAAAACAGAAACAAGTCATATTTCCCCCCCACTCTAGATTGAGGGACTTCGCTATCTGTACAACCAATTTCCTAGTTTTACTAAAGACAATTTACAACAAAAAGATGGCTAACTTGTCTGACCAAAAAAAGAAGGCTAACTTAAAAAGGGACACACGAACCAAATAAAAAAAGAAACTAGCCTACTAAAATCATCACCGACTATATTCTCCTCAAGTTCTTATATTACACCATTTATATATATATATATATATATATATATCTGTTGAATATTGTTGAATATTAATTATTTATTAACTTATACTCATGTCTTATATTTAGATGAGATTAGTTTAAAACATGTGTTATTCTCTAGATAGGATTTGTGTCCTTTGTTTGACATGTATGTATCCATGTGTCTTAACATGGATAAAGATTTACTCCTATATAAAGGAGTGTGATGAGAATTAACTGAGATACAACAACAATAATAAGAAATCATCTCTTTATCTTACTCTCACGTAGTCTCACCATTCCCATAAATTATTTTGTTCTTCTCCAAAACCATATATATATATTATTAGTTTATTTATAACATGTTATCAGTATGAACCCGCTTGTAACGACCCAAACCCGGCTCCCCGAGGTTTGCCCGTTAAATCCGAATCAAAACATTTTTTAGATGCAGGATATTTATCAGATCCGCACAAGGCAAGATCACAAACTGGTTATGTATTTACTGTTGGATGCACTGCAACAATCCTAACTAGTATTCCGCATTTTTTTTCCTCTATAAATATAATTCCTATTGTTTCACAAATTCTTCCGAGTAATAACCATTTCACACCTGTAAAATGGTAATATTTTAGAAGAATATAGTGGAATAGCCTATTTCTCTAGAAATTATTCCTTTGATTATACATTCGTTATTTTTTATTAAAAATTATTCCTCCAACGATTTGTAATCTATTTTGTCTTGCTTTTGCATAATAATCAGGGCGGATCTAAAAGCAAAATTTGGTGGAAACATGGAAAGACGGTCTATTTCCCCCTCAACTATGCTCATATATGGCTATTTCAAAACAAACTATGACGCTCTTCTATTTCCCCACGTGACTGGAGTTGTAAGTATATTTTCCAACAATTAATACTTTTCAATCTAATTTCCCCTAATCTGGTTATCACGCAAAACCGTTAACGAAATTTGGTTTAGTTAATTGACTAAGCCAATTAAATTAAACTAAACCGACATTTGACTAATCTAAACTTAATCTCTGACCCGATTACCCCATTAAAACCCGATTATTTTCCCGCATATTACCCTAATTTGTCTCATAAACTTCCATTACCCATCTTAAACACCAAATTAGATCGTCCCTTTCTCTAACCCTAAAATTTCTGTAACCATGGGAAAGACTAAAAACGTGGCTGTTGCACTCCCTAAATGCAAAGAGAAAGAAGCACAATCGAAGAAGATAGATGTCGAATTGATATCAAAGGAGAAAGAAGTAGAGGTTGAAGAGGAAGATGACTGGTTAGCGATTGCGAAGAAAAAAGAAGAAGAAGCCGACAAAAGAGTGGGATATGAGAGACTCGAAAAAAAGAAGGAAGAAGCACACCGTAAAACCGAGGTTGAGAGAATCACGAAGGCTAAAGAAGAAGCAGAAAAGAGAGAAAAATATGAGAGGTTCGCGAAGGCTAAAGAAGATGCAGAGAAAATAGCAGAATCTACTAGAATAGCAAATGCGAAAGAAGAAGAAACAAACAAGAAAACGAAGGAGAAAGTAGAGAAAGAGAAGAAATCGAAAGAGAAAGCAGTGATAGATAAGAAAGCGAAAGAGAAATCAGCAGTAGAGAAGAAAGTGAAGGAGAAAACAATAGAATATGACAATTCAAAGGAGAAAGCAGAGAAATCTAAGACAAAAGTAAAGGAACAGTGAAGAAATCAAAGACATCTAAGGGGAAATTCGCTGATCAAATGGCATTGGTGATTATAGGCCAACAGAATCAAGTGAATCCAGATGATGTAGATGACGAATCAGATGATCAGAACGAGTTTCATATTGCCAAAATAGCACATGAGTTCGTCGAAGAAGAGTAGCATATCCGCCATGATGAATATCCTGATTCATAATAAGAAGGTGAAGACAAGAACGATGCAGCTAGGGCCAATCCTCGATTTCGGCGTGGTGATGATAACATCTACTTAGGTTAGAGTTTCTACAATGGAATTGCATTCAAAGAATGTGTGACTGATTATTGCCTTAAGACAGGTTACAATCATAAGCAGTATAGGCATGATAGAGATAAGATTGGTTTTAAGTGTGTCAGTAGTGATAGTTGTCAGTTTCAAGTTTATGCATCTTCACTGCCCAAAGATCCAATGTGGAGGATTAGGATCTTAAAGAGCACTCACAGCTGCATCCCTAATGGACGTTGTGATATGTTTAAGATTCCCGTCATAGCTAGGCTCTTTATGGATAAAATTAGGGATGAAGTAGATTACTACATGCGAATGAAGATTGGGGAAATCAATCTTAGAAAGGTGGAAGATTTCAGTTACTAGGAATCAGTGCCAGAAAGCAAGGAAAACTTCTCTGAGATTGCTTGAATATGAGGCTGATCAACAGTTTGCTAGGCATAGAGATTATGGGCAAGAGATATTGGACTGCAATTTTTGTTCTACTGTAGTGATAGACACCAAAAAGAGTGATGGCAAGGATTTGTTTAACAGGTTTTATTTATGTTTTGATACGCTAAGGAAGACATGGAAGCAAACGTGTAGGCCTTTAATAGATGTTGATGGGTGTTTTTTGAAGAACAAGATCAAAGGAAAACTATTAGTGGCTATTGGAAGAGATGCAGACAATGCTATATATCCAATAGCATGGAGCGTTGTTCAAGTAGAGAACAAGGAGAATTGACTATGGTTTATCAGATTTTTGAAAAAGGATTTACATCTTTTGGATGGAGATGGCTTCATTATGATTTATGATCGCCAACAGGTATGTTAGTTCTGCCGAGCCCTTTTTAAATTAACTTGTTTCACGATTTGTTTTTAAGGTGCTATTAACTTTTAGCTATGTTAATATTTCTGTAAGCAAATAGATTTTTTTTTTAAGGAAATAAAATTTAGCATTTTTTCAAAAGAAAGCATTTTTTGGACTATCATTATAAGTGAGTGATAGGCTGTGTTTTTTACAAAATTTTTACGATAAGAAAAAGCTGCCAATGAATGTTTGTGCTGGTTATACTACTTGAAAACAAAACCGATTATGAACCATATTTTGCATATTATATTATATATATATAATATATATAACTTTTTTTTAAAGGCCTTATATATATTACTTGCAATTACGATTGATATATAATATTAATCTCCAAAAGGAGATTGATATATAATATTAATCTCCAAAAGGACAATTATTGGTGGCTATCAATATGTTTTCATTTGTTGCATCTGTTTTGACATGCTTTAATCTGCTTTGATCTGTTATAATCTGTTTTTAGGGTTTGATAAAAGCTGTTGAGCTGGAGCTACCTAAAATGGAGCATCGAATGTGTGTCAGGCATATATATGCCAATTTGAAGAAGGATCATGCCGGAAAATTGCAAATGGAGCCTTTGTTATGGAACTTAGCATGGAGTTACAACGAATCAGAGTTCCAGCAGCGGTTGGAGAGGATACATGCATATGATACTGGGGTTTATGAATCTGTAATGAAAGCCAATCCTAAAAGCTGGTGCAGGGCTTTCTACAAGGTGGGAAATTATTGTGAAGATGTTGAGAACAACTCAACAGAGTCATTTAACAGAACAATCAGCAAAGCAAGAGAGAAGCCGTTCGTTGCAATGCTAGAATCTGTTAGGAGATTAACAATGGTGAGAATTGCCAAGAGGTCTGAAATATCTCATGACCACCAAGGTATACTTGTTTTGTCTTAACAGTTTGTTGCATTGCACTTTGTTTTGTTTCATCCGTTGTTTTAACTATTTCTTTTTGGCAGGGGTATGTACACCATATGCCACTAATTTATTGGCCCATGAACATGAACAAGCTTCAGCTTGTACGGTCATGCCTAGCACCAATAGCTAGTATGAAGTACAACTAAGTGGGAATTCTTACAGAGTCAGTTTGGGAAGGTTTACTTGAACATGCTGCAAGTTCCAGATTTGTGGTATCCCATGTGAACATGCATATGGGGTGATCCCCCACAAGAAGCTGAACCCAGAAGATTATGTGTGCAAGTGGTTTAAGACTTGTATGTGGAGGCTCAATTACACCGAGGGGCTTGTACCACAGAGATGTTTCAGATTTTGGCCATCTACAGGTGCAAATGATGTTGAGATCCTACCTGAACCAGCTCAACCAGGGAGGAAGCCAACTAAAGTAACTAAGGCTGAAAAAAGAGGAAGAGAGGTGTAAATGAATCTCCATGTAAGAAGCAACCCAAAGCAAAGAAGAGGACCATGCATTGTGGCATGTGTGGGTCTTCCAAACACAACTGCAAGACACATCACAAGTGGGAAGTAGCTCAGGATCATGTGTGGGTCTTCCAAACACAACTGCAAGACACATCACAAGTGGGAAGTAGCTCAGGATGCGACACAAGCGAGTTCAAGTCAGGTTACTGCGAGTCAGACTTCAATTACAGAGGAGTGAATGGAGCGTTATTTGCAGGTTTTGTTCGCATTGTAGTGTGTTTTTGGTATTGCCAACAGTTTAATATGGTTTGGATGGATGATTTGCAGGTTATGTTTTAGGATGTTTTTGGTAACATTATTGCAGAGCAAAACATAATTAAACTAGTTTCTGTTCAACTTTTGCTATTTTCATATTTGATGTTTTTAAGAAGATTGTCAAATTAAGTAATACCATCTCTCCTATGTAAATTAATCTTGTGAAGGAGTTTGTATAGTTGTTCAGGAGCCATCTATTGAAGTTTTTGGTAACATTATTGCAGACAAAACATAATTAAACATCACATGTCTTAGAACCTGATTCATTCAAACACAATAAAACAAAGACATAAACACACGAAAACAAAGACACGATCACAAGAGAACCTGATTCATTCAAACACAATAAAACAAAGACATAAACACACGAAAACAAAGACACGATCACAAGTCTTTTTTTTTTTTTTGAGCTGAAGACACAAGCAAAAGTCTTAGAACCAGATTCAAACACAATAAAAACATTAAAAAAAACAAACCAAAACATAGACATAAACACAGTAAAACAGAGACAGAAAGACAGTCACACTAAAACATCTTAAAGACACATGAAATTCCAATACATAGCAATGTAAGCACAACTACTGTCTTCTTCATCTTACGATTCACTTCAACTTGCATCATCTCCATTCTATGAATTTGTTTTTGAAGACATTGTATCTCATCTTTCATTTTACCCCATTCATCAAGCAACGCTTCGTTAATCCATTTGAAGCAGTGATCGTCGTTAGTGAGCATGTTCTCTGCTGCCATTATACACTGGAAATAACGTTTTCCTGGGTTTAGTTTAGATCGCGAAGTCTTTGGGATCGCAATTACACCACACCAGCTCGAATCCGGGACTCCAAAAGGCGAGATCGACTGTAAGTGATGTTACAAGACTCAGATGAAGATGCATAAAGTTTCGTCATCTTCGATTTAACAAATCGAGTGTGGAGAGATTTTGAAAATTTTTGATTTGGGAGTCACGATTCTGTTTTTTTAAGGGTTCATCAGATTCGATTTTTAAAGGGAGAATAAAGCTCTAACGGTCATAATCCAGAAAAATTCGGATCTTTACTTCGGGTCGTGATATAAGTTAACCGACGCACTGTACAGGTTCATTTGGTTTCGTCAACGGTTTTGCGTGATAACCAGATTAGGGGGAATTGGATTGAAAAGTATAAATTGTGGGGAAGTAGAAGAGCGTCATAGTTCGTGTTAAAATAGGCAGATATAGGCATAGTTGAGGGGGAAATAGACCCGTCATAGTTCGTGTTAAAATAGGCAGATATAGGCATAGTTGAGGGGGAAATAGACCGTCTTTCCTGGAAACATTAAAAGAATTTTAGTTAAAACATATGGCAGAAATGTAAAGAATACAAGTAAAATGTGTAATTAAGTAAAATTTATAAGGATTTTTTAAAAAAAAAATAAATAAAAAATCAATGGGGGTCAGATGACCTCACAACTCATGCTCATCCCCCACAGATAGTAACTAATTTTCATATTTTTTTTTGTCAATGAGTAACTAATTTTCATTTTAGGTGATATATTGATAGAAGTACCAAGTATAATATTTTTTAAAACAGTGCTATAAGAATAGATATATACATAGGGTTGTTCGTTTGCTCATCCAGATACAATATCTGGATGCAAACGCTCAGATTTTGCTCATTTTTTTTTGCTCATCCAGATACAATATCTGGATGCAAACGCTCAGATGTTGTTCATTTTTTCCATTTAAATTTGTATCTGGATGTTAAAATGGGATATCTGAGATGCTCAAATGAGATTTTTGAGATGCTAAAAAAAATGAGCATCCGGATGCTGCATTTGCATCTCAAATTTCAAAAGACTAAAATATCCTTCAATTACACACATTAAAACTATAAAACTAAAAATCAAATTTTACTCATACAAAAAATATTTTTCCTTCAAAAACACGGAAACACGATTTTTCCGCCAAAAACGCATAAACACGATTTCCTTCCAAAAACGCGAAAATACGGTTTTCCCTCAAAAACGAGGAAACACGGTTTTTCGCCAAATCGTAGAAACACGATTTCTTGCCAAAAACGTGGAAACACGGTTTCCCGTCAAAAACGCGGAAACACAGTTTTTCGCAGAAAAATGCGAAAACACGATTTTCCGCTAAAAACGCAAAAACAAGATTCCCACCAAAAATGCAGAAACATGATTTCTCGCCAAAAATACGGAAACACGATTTCCCGGCAAAAACACGAAAACACGATTTTCCGCCAAATATACGGAAATACGATTTCCCGTCAATAAACGAAAAATACGATTTTCCGTCTATAATAAGCAAACATAATTTTTCCGTCAAAACACGCAAACATAATTTTCCGTAAAAAGTAAAATTATTTTATGAATAATAATTTGATTAGCACTAATTTGCATATATAATTTGAATAATTAAATAGTATTTATTAACAGAGCCTCATTTTTGCAAGACTAATTGATGTCATTGTAATTTAATTTTCCTGTCTCACACATGCGACCAGGAGCAACGATTAGATTAGACGACAATGGGAATCAAGAAGACATAATAGTTAAAGGCACAAATCAGCACGTAGAGTCATCAATCATGAACTAAAAGATTACAGATAGAAAAGATAGATAACCATCAAGCTTGTTTGCGACTACTAGGGTTGGACTTGGGACACAGGTTCCAACGTCCCTTGGCACGTCCTTGTTCTTTTACAGAAAACCATGAGTCCTGGATTAGAAATTTTCTTAATTTGCTTCTTTTTTGTTTAACACATCAGCTTTTTCCAGCTCTCACTGCTTCTTTTTTGTTTAACACATCAGCTTTTTCCAGCTCTCACCAGTAGACCTCTTTGTTCCTGGACCATTCAGTCCAACTAGTTTGACTGCTGAGATCAAACGCAATGGACAAACCTGCAAATACAGCAACAGGATTT
>CM071721.1:11902356-11925375 GCA_036630335.1 Physaria fendleri | reverse complement strand
CAGTAAAGTCGAGGGCTTCACACTTCGCTTCCTCTAGACCCTCTGACTCTCCGATTTAAAACTCACAGTCGAAGACTACCGTTCGTTCGTAAGCAAGGTGACCTATCTTCTTCTCGGCGAATTATAAATCTGCTATGGCTCTCACATGGAAGCACCTAGGTTTTCACGCTGCATCATCAATCTGATGATGAACAACGGATTCCCGATGAATAAAACCGCTTTCTTTTCGTGAGGTTTCATCAGTTTTATTTTCTTGCTGGAGAAAACGGTTTGCTGGTCTTGTTTCTCCCCTTTAGGTCTTCATCAACTCCGTAAGCCATCGAGTTTCTTACGTCTCTCCGTGTGTTGGTACAACATTCGGCTATCAACAGTCAATTAGTCTTTCGATGGCCGGCAGACATGATTGTCCGTCGGTTATATGTTGCTTCGGGTTCGGCCGAAATGAATATAATCGGGCCCTTCCTCTAGACCCTCTGACTCTCCGATTTAAAACTCACAGTCGAAGACTACCGTTCGTTCGTAAGCAAGGTGACCTATCTTCTTCTCGGCGAATTATAAATCTGCTATGGCTCTCACATGGAAGCACCTAGGTTTTCACGCTGCATCATCAATCTGATGATGAACAACGGATTCCCGATGAATAAAACCGCTTTCTTTTCGTGAGGTTTCATCAGTTTTATTTTCTTGCTGGAGAAAACGGTTTGCTGGTCTTGTTTCTCCCCTTTAGGTCTTCATCAACTCCGTAAGCCATCGAGTTTCTTACGTCTCTCCGTGTGTTGGTACAACATTCGGCTATCAACAGTCAATTAGTCTTTCGATGGCCGGCAGACATGATTGTCCGTCGGTTATATGTTGCTTCGGGTTCGGCCGAAATGAATATAATCGGGCCGTATGGTTCTTAATCAATCAAATATTTGTGTTCCAATGTATTGTACCACTTATTGAACCAGACACATCTATTTGCTCAAACCTAGTTCGATTTGGTTCAGTTCACTTTCAAAAGCAACACACAAAAAAAAAAAAAAAAAAAAAATTTACAAAAAAAAAAAAAAAAAAAAAAAAAAAAAAAAAAAATTTACCCAACTCGAGATTGTAATTGTGTTTTAATTATCACACATAGATACAGCGAGGTTTATCTTTCCTAATCCGTAAAATCGTACCTAGACTAAATCCATTTCTCCTTCATCGTTGTCGTTCAAACAAATGATATTGAAGGAACTAGCTATGTATGTATATACATCATACAGTGGATCTTTCACCTAATCAATCCACATTGACCAAATTGTATGGCTTGCTGTCCTCACGATAATAAGAGAAAGCCATTAAACACAAAGTCACAAACAGACTTATGATACACTTCTAAGTTATATATATACCATAAAACGATTTAGTTGTCTACATATGTTTTGTCTCCAATCGATGCACCTTGGAAACATACAAAAAAACAATGCCTAGACTGGGTTCAACCCTAAACAAAACCAAAGTACCAAGTCCTAGGAGAGCCACAGTATAGGAAATCAATTACAATTCCAGCTTAAGGTTTCTTCCTGATCAAAATTCTGGGCTTAATCTCCCCCCTTATATTATACTAAGCAACCTAGTTCAAACGACTATTAGAAGCCTACACGTACTCTCTACGAGTAGTCTACGCCATAAAAAGATATTTGAGATCGTCTACTGTTAGACGTGTCGCTGAGCTTCCACCATGTTCTTCGCCAAAGGCAGATGCAACCATTTTCCTTTTATCTTCCTGATTTTTTAAAAAATGGAAAAATGATGTGCAAGTTTTGACAAAATTCAACAATGAGCTGATGGAGTTTGAAGTATACCTGAAGAGCCAAAATTCTATCCTCAACGGTATCTTTTATAGTAATGCGAGTTACAGTAACTGGCTTAGTTTGTCCAATACGATGGNAGATCTCCGGAATCAATACTCCATGAATATCCCATGTTTCAGAGAAACGAATAGTAAACTATTTTCAAAAACATATCGAAGATATTCACATCACTTACATCTGGATCATTGCTGAATTCTTTGACTGCCCGGTCTCTTGCTGCTAGACTCATTGTGCCATCTAATCTTCTGAATTCTATACCATTTTCTAGAAAACACTGTTCAACAAGGTCAAGCATGCCAGTCCACTGCGAAAATATTATCGTTTTTATCCTCCCCTGGCTAGGTGAAGATGAGTGAGGACTCACAGGCTCTACAATAGTAACATCTTCATCATCATATGGCTGTGAGGAAGAAAAAGATGAGTGAGGACTCACAGGCTCTACAATAGTAACATCTTCATCATCATATGGCTGTGAGGAAGAAGACATTTGACCACGGTGGGCTGAGTTTGAACCGTTTTGTTTGGAGAGTGACTGCAGGATATTGAGGACAGCATTGATTTTTGATGAACTAGACTCGCTTTTTGCAAAAACTGATCCATCGAGACCTTTATCATGTGAAGAACTGCAACCCAATTCATCAGTAACACAATTTCTAAGAGAAGATTCGGAGAATACAACATCATGCCCAAGCTGTTGTCTGCATCTTGGTACAGGGCATACATTCTCATCCCCAGTTATATATTCTAAAACACACTGATGGCAAAATACATGGCCACACAACGTAACAACAGGACTTTCTGGTGGATCCTGCAAAAAAGAGGAAACAAAAAAATAAAAGGATAATCAGGAAAAGACTTAAGAACCAGAGAATTGTGAGCTGCTATTTCAAGGTCTAATTACTCTGCACTTACATCGCAGACATGGCAGATAGCAGATGATGTCTCCAAGCGATTGATAAGTCTGCTTCGAGCCTCCTTAGGGAGCCTTCTAACTGCTTCTTCTGATGCTTTTCCAACAGAGTCTGAGATATATCCTTTAACAAGTTGTGGATGGTCACATGCTTGGCGTAGTCGCAAAAGCATCAGAAGGATATTTGCATAGTTTTGATTCAAAGTTCCAGCAGCAGCATAGGCCTGCAGAAAAAATAAATTGTCATCTTATCTGGTACAGCTACTAGTTTTTGTTCTCTCAAAGGGAGAACTAAAGACTTGCAAAAATTGTCATCTTATCTGGTACAGCTACTAGTTTTTGTTCTCTCAAAGGGAGAACTAAAGACTTGCAAGAGAAAAAACTCAGAAACATGTTTCTCCAATAAAACTGCCGCATAACTTCAAGGCCACATTTATAAATCATTTTAGATGAATGCATCTTATTATCCGAAAAAAGAGCACATCAACTGTATACACAGTATGAGCAAATATTTGTGAACGAAGAAGAGGAGAACCTTGAACTGTGAACGTGAATCTGCTTCAAGCTTCGTGTAGAAAGATCTCTCCTCCACAGAAAATTCCACCTTGCTCAAGTTAACTTTCTTTGGAGGTAGATTAATTATGGGTTTCCCATCAAGCAATGTTCCTAGATACAAGAAAGATATTAGCAAAACCTATCAACTGCAGCACCGCTAGGTAAGAGTATAATAGGAGCAGAAAATATCAAAATAGGAAAAAACACAAAGATGAGAAGACAAAATTGATATTTCATTAACAACTTGAACGGGATGACTAACTCAGGTGACAGCTTCAATAAACTAACCGGTACTCTTACTAGAGTTCAATATAGATAGGCTGATAACATCAGGAAGTGTCACATCAATAAACTAACCGGTACTCTTACTAGAGTTCAATATAGATAGGCTGATAACATCAGGAAGTGTCAAGAAAACATAGAATAATAATAACATTAATCAGATGTGATGTGCTGGCCATCATAAACAACTCAACCAACCACAAAAGAGAATACAGAGATGATAGCTTGCCAAATAAAAGAAAAAGAAAAGAAATGATCATATTACCTTTGGTGCGGCGCAGCATTATAGCCCTTAGAACAGCTTGCAGCTTCTTGTAACCTTGAAGAGAATTTCTGGAAATTGGAACCTTGATTGTATTATAAAATGACTTGTACGCCGCATATGGATCATATCTAAGAAACCTGAAATAGCTATATAAATCATCAATCGTATTTTGAATTGGTGTTCCAGACAGACACCACCTCCTTTTAGCTCGAAGAGTGCAACAGGCTTTTGCCACTTGTGTTCTATGATTCTTTATTGTCTGTGCTTCATCTAGCACAATTCTGAACCACCCAACTTTTGCTAGAGTACCACAGTAGGGCTCAGAAGAAGAATCATCAGTACCTTTTCTACCTCTTTTTTTACTCTTCTTACTGGCAGCCACTGCAACTTTCCCTTTCCTGTTGTTGGAGAAACCAGAGGCAAGACCATATTTTTCGGTATTTTTTTCATCGTTCTCATCTTCATCCTCTAGGTTTTTTTTGGGAGCTTCATTAGTAACAATAGCGTACGTTGTCACAACCACATCATATTCTGCTAATTCCACAGGATCTTTGGTCCTATTACCACCATGGTAGATTAACACAGAAAGTTTTGATTCTTCAGAAACCTTCTCATCAAGTTCTCTTTATTACCACCATGGTAGATTAACACAGAAAGTTTTGATTCTTCAGAAACCTTCTCATCAAGTTCTCTTGCCCACTGCCTTACAACACTTGCTGGACAAACAATTAATGTCCCAGCAGCTGGTCTCTTCCTCTCAAATCCCCGTGTTGAAGAACTTGCTTCTTCATCTTTGGCTTTCTTCATATTTGAACGGCCATTTTCATCATTACCACCAGAAGTCCGAACTGCAGTCTCACTGTTGCTTGAAACCTTGAGCTCTGGGTTTACATGACTACCACTTTCATGCTTTGCATTGTCTAAATCATCATCATCATCATCATCCAGGACCAATGCCTCAGCCTCTTGCTTGCTTGAATTTTCAGAATTCAGCTGTGACTCAAACTTTTGCTTTAAGATAAGAGCAATCGTTGAGACTGTCTTACCAAGTCCCTGCAGAAGAGACCTTACAAAGTTGAGGTAAACAACCGCATAACAGACAACGGTATCGCATATTTATCCGACATAAAATTTAACCAAACAAAGCAATATCAACGACCAAAAATGGGTATTGAAAACATGCTAATACCTGATGCCTCATAAGAGGAACTGAAAGAGTACCAGGACTTATATCGATTTCGGTCTTGGGTTGGTTCAAATCCTGAAGGATTAAATTACGTGATTATCAAATTTCAGTGAACATGGGGCTCGTATTTGGTTGGTTATGGAACAACACCGAGCCCACAACACATTTATAACGAATCAGTAAAATTGGAAAATATATGTCACATATAATAGTCAGGATCCAGATTATGATTATTTCTCAGACATGAAGAAAAAGAATGCAGCTCATCACTATTAATTTAAGATTAGAATAAAATTGAGTAATTCATATGGTAGTATGGCTCAAGCATCGATGAGACATCCCAATGCTTATAAAACATGTAATGCACCACGGATCTCCAAGAAATATATAATTACAAAGAAAAGAACCAGATTTAGAGTCATTTACTGCTCCATATTCAATATTAGAATCATATGAAGAGATTTGAAAGAGCTAGCAAACTATAAAGCTGCTTCAAGGGGCAACAATAATGAGACATGCAAGCACAAAGAACAGCTCAGAGTGGAAGTCCATTAATAAGAAAAGGTTGGTTTGAGGATGAATACCTGTAGTGCAGCCTGATAGATCAGCCTTTCATCGTTCTGAGAATTCCTATCGTCACCAGTGCTGAACCTGTGCACTGGATCACTTGAACCAGTATGATGGGAAAGAGAAGCAGAAGTTCCATGCGTAAGAGATGGAGGCAGGATCCTAACCCCATTACTGCCACGATGAGTTCCTATCTCAGAATGGGCTCCAATATAATGATCACCAACAGTACTCCTGTTGCCTACTACTGATACAGCTGGACGACTATGATCCACACCTGAGCGACTCTGATTACCATTACTTATATTGCTAGCACTTCTAGAAGGAAAGTGAGAGGAATTAAAAGAGGGTGGAAGGGTTCAAAGGTTGATGACTTGGCATTATTTTCGAAATGGAAGATCAACGACAACACTATAATTCTAACAAAAATTATTTTCGAAATGGAAGATCAACGACAACACTATAATTCTAACAAAACCCTAATCACTTCAATCGGAAACTATTTTTAACAGCCCACACAACCAAAGACGACATAGGTGGAAGCAATCAAGCAATGGCGAGATAGTCTAACCTAAACTCGGATTTTCACTAGTAAAACCCTACACGATGAAATAAATAAAAGGGTAGGCGAAAATGACCTCGAATCCGGAAAATGAGGGTAATTTAAGGAAGGAAACAGCACCAAGGAAGAAGCGAATCAGAGAAGAAAACAAAATTTGGCTCAGAATCTGCAACAGATGTTGCGATTACGACGGAAAAGAAGATGATACGAACTGATAATTACAATTTCAGTATCTAACTAAAAATAAATAAAAAGGACCAAAGTTCGTCATTTCTCGGCCCACCGTGAATCATCGGCCCATAATCTATTTCCACGTCAACATGACTACACTCGTAATTTATTGAAATAATAATTTTTCATTTTTTTGCAACTCAAATTTTATTAAATATAGAGTGGTATAGCGTCAAAAAATTGGAAACATTGAAGTAAAATACAAATCAAACGTCCGAATAGCTAATGGGGAAGACAATCTGTTTCTTTATTGTGTCGTCGTCTCGTCCACCTATACTCAACAGGTCCTAACTTACTTTGCATGTATCGAATTTCACAGATCCAGTTACGACAACCGAAATCAGTGTCGGCTCATATATTGGGGCAAGAGGGGCACTTGCCCTAGGGCCCACAATCAAATTTCATTTCTTTATAGACATAAAGGGGCCCAAAAAAAAAATGTATATATATTTGGAGGGGCCTCAAAAAATTTTCTTTTACATTTAGGGGTCCAAAAAAATATTTTTGCCCAAGGGCCCTTAATTAAGTTGAGTTGACACTGACCAAAATTGGTACTCTTATTAACATCAGCCTTTGAACTTCTAGATTATCACCCTAAAAAATGATGTGTCTGTGTCCTTTGCTCTAACAATGTTGCATGGGAAATAGTAAACATTGAAGTTCTAACGTCCCACATCGGATAGTTGGTAATGTATGAGGAGGATTTATAAAGAGTTGATTTGACCACCTATGTCACCAAAGTGCACTTATCTTTTCCGGTGCGAGTGAGGTCAAAACACTGGGAAAGATCATGTGGTGGAGTGAGGTCAAAACACTGGGAAAGATCATGTGGTGATTTGTAGGGACGGTAAACAAGTCTTAAAATGCTCAACAAGTAATGCACCGACCGTCGGACCAAGCTAGGACTCATGGGCCTAGTGAGAGGTATGGGCCCCAATAAGGGTTACGGGCGGTCGGGGTGACACAGTTGGTATCAGAGCCAAACCCAGATGCATGTTGAGCTAGTTGAGCTCACATCATCAGGGGGTGACGGTCCGGCTGCGCAACGAGGACGTTGCGGTCTGTTAGTGGGGTGATTGTAACGTCCCACATCGGATAGTTGGTAGTGTATGAGGAAGATTTATAAAGAGTTGATTTGGCCACCCACGTCACCAAAGTGCACTTATCTTTTCCGGTGCGAGTGAGGTCAAAACATTGGGAGAGATCATGTGGTGATTTGTAGGGACGATAAACAAGTCTTAAAATTCTCTGGAAGTAATGCATCGACCATCGGACCAGGCTAGGGCTCATGGGCCTAGTGAGAGGTATGGGCCCAATAAGGGTTGCGGGCGGTCGGGCCATCGGACCAGGCTAGGGCTCATGGGCCTAGTGAGAGGTATGGGCCCAATAAGGGTTGCGGGCGGTCGGGGTGTGACAAGTTCACTCTCTAAAGGTGATTGTAAATTTTTGCCTTTGGCATACCCACCATCAATATAAAATCCGTCTTCATTACGGATGACCCACCCGACCACAGATGTATAGTTGTTATGAAAAGCACCATCATAATTAAATTTTAACCAACCCGAAGGAGGTTTTTACCATGAAGAACATGATGGGTGAGACTGTGCCGAGTGATGAACACGACGAAGGTTTGAACTCTGAGAAGATCTATCAATGTTAAGCCATTCTGTTGTGTCTTGTTTGGCTAGAAAAACAATTTTACGCCATGGAAGTCGTTTATTTTGGAATATGAGTAAATTTCGACTTTTCCATAATTGCCATAAAATACAGAGCGGAAGATGATGTTGATAAGAGGGCACCCCCGATGGCCTTACCTCCAGAATTGCTTTGAGGTTGACTTCTACATCTCGACTAGGGTCATAAAAATCTGAATTAGCAATTCCAGATGCCCGCCAGACTGCTTGAGCATAAATGCAGCCAAAGAAAATATGATGACTATCTTCCTCCGCCAAACAACATCTAGGACATTGAGAATTATTTGAAATGTGACGTCTTCTTAATATATTACCAGTTGGTAAAGATTTAGAAATAATTTTCCAACAGAAAGGTTTGATTTTTGAAGCCCTATCTAAACCCCAGATTCGTTTTTTGATCTAAGGATCACCAGGAGGAGATCACGATGGTGCCATCCCGTTAAGATACTCTCACTGAAGTCCTCATTGTCAATATAACGGTTATCATACCGGAAAAAATATTTTTGAGGGATTTCCATGTCTAGAATATCTGTAACTAAAGTCAATGATCAGACTCACCAATCTTAAGAAATTGTGTCACCGGGAAGGAAAAAGATCATGCCATTCTTGATTTTCCATAGTACGATCTAGGCAACATTGTATTTGATGTCTTCCTCGTTGACTAACCCAAGAGAACCGATTTCCAGTTGATTTAATATCAAATAATTTACAATTGTGAGCCATTCGATTTAAGTATCTAAAAGAGTTAATTGATCTAGTTCTACCACCTATCTTTTCAGAGCGATCTAAAATTTCGTTAAAATCTCCTAAAATTAACCATGGAGAATTTTGTCTTTAAGTATGTATTCTTTCCAGCTCCTCCCAAAGATGGCTGCGTAAGCTCGGATTTGGGTATCCATAGATAAAAGAAAAATAATAACCAAATCCATCATATTGAATAAAACCATCAAAATAACCAAATCCATCATATTGAATAAAACCATCAACCAAATTCGGAGACATAGAAAAAACATTAAAGATAATAGAAGAATTCCAGAAAACAACTAAACCTCCACTAAGACCTATTGGAGGAACAGAAACATAATTCAAATAACCTAGTTGACAACCTATATCACGAATATAGTCGTCCTTTTGCTTAGTTTCAGAGAGGCAGATTATGTCCGGGAGAAACTCCTATATCACGAATATAGTCGTCCTTTTGCTTAGTTTCAGAGAGGCAGATTATGTCCGGGAGAAACTTACATGGATCTCCTTAAGGCGTCGAACTGTCAAGTCAGTGCCCAACCCTTGACAGTTCCAACAGGTTGTCGTCATTTTGCCTCTAAGACATATTGGAGGAACAGAAACATAATTCAAATAACCTAGTTGACATCCTATATCACGAATATAGTCGTCCTTTTGCTTAGTTTCAGAGAGGCAGATTATGTCCGGGTACCTTCATCATCATCGTAACGTTACCTCTTTCCCATTCTGTCCACATATACTTCAGGGAGTACCAAGTCATTATCAGCATCATCAACTCGTCCATTGACTTCCTCATCTGTTTCCACCAAAGCTAGTTCAACATCGTACATTTTGTCCAAGATATCATGTACACAAGTCCCCCCCAATAGCAGTCCAAAGCTCATTAATACAACCCTCAATATGCACAGTATTCTCCATATCCTAGTTATTTCTGAAGGTGAAAAGAAGATGTTCAAAATGATTTGCAGCCGGAGTAGCCAGATTTATAACATCTGCGAGAAGCTCTTCATCCTTAATAGCATTGTTTTGTGTCGGAGTAGCACGTGGGTCTCGAAGCAAAGAAAGCATTTGTTCTGTATGAGCAATCCGGCTAATGTTAGCAGAATCCGAAGCCGTGTAACGGGATCCCGGATGAAATCTTCCTCCATTTTATATCCTGTTCTGCAACTCTAACACACGGTCATCATAATGATTTTCAACCACTTGATCAGCCTCTGATGTGCCGTTTCCCTCACTCTGAGTCATCGGAGCTGAGTTATCCTCCTCACCACACAGTCTCGTCTTCTTCGTGGAACTCTGGTTCTGCGTGAGCTGATTCAACAAACTGGTTTTGAAGGAGGTGTCGTGTGTGCTCTGTTTCAGTGTCAATAGGAACATCTTCCTGCATTTCATGGTACTCATCCATACAATTAATCTGATTTGTTGCTTATGGAAAAGAGAATCGAGTTCTGGTTGCAAGAATGGTAGTCTTGATCAGAGGTGCTGGAACTACACGGACCTGTCCTGAGCCTGAAATCTCCAAAGGGACAGAATTAGTATAGATTGAAACTATGAGGAAGAGATCCCGAAACATCACGATTACCATCCTCTTGATTAGCTTCACCCTCCATTGAGTCCAGAGCAATATAATCACCCCCTTTAGTGTCAGCATTGTCCTCACTAGGGTATTCTTTAACCTCTGTATCATCCTCATCTTCATTCCCTTCACTAATTATCGGTAATCTTGAGTTATCGTAATTAGCAGTGAGTGACCTCTCATCAACCTCAATTATTTTCTCCACTGGATAGTTCTCCAACCAAAGATCCTCACGAGGACGTTTACCTAAGCCGCCAGAACCCAATCCTACAATATGCTTACCAGATGCTTTCTCTGTCAAAAGACCTCCTTTTTCCTTATTAAGTTCACGTAACATCGGTCCCTGCAAAATCCCCGTATAAAGTGCATGATCACCAATGTCTGCCCCATTATCATCATCATCTCCGTCATTGTCTCCTCCATCGTCTCCTCCATCATTGACATTGATGCATTCAAAGGTGTCGTGGGTCATTAGGACACATAAAGTACAGAAGTTCCTCAATTTCTCATTACGGAAAGACAAGATGCAATCAACACCTGCAAACTGAAACTTTCTATGAAACTTCAACGGCACATTAACATTCCCGTTGAGACGAATGCGAACAAAATCTGTTCGAATAGCAGTGGCTTCATCAAACTCCACTTCCATAACTCTCCAAGACGTCCTGCCATGTTATTAACATTCCGCGAATCGAGAGACTGAAACGGGATCCCACGAACTTGGACCCAAATCGGCATCATATCAAGATTTTGTTGCAAAAAAATCTGGAGGCCATTTATGAAGAACCACCATTCTATCATGGAAAGACCAAGGTCCTCTGTTCAGAACATCAATAATGGCCTCTGCACTGGGAAAAAAAAACTGAAATTATCCTCTCTGAAGATCATGTCCAAAGACAGTATCCTTATGTCCCCACATTCTTGGAAAAGTCGATATCAGAGTTCCAATATGTTGCTTTCTCGGTATCAAAGCACAACCAATCATAATCTGTCGCGTGGGCTCAACATCCATGGTGGTGGGTGCTGCATCAATGACAACAACATCATCTTCAAGTCCCAACGTTAAATTCTGCATTCCACGGCGGAGATTTGGGTTAGCCATCTTGTGTCTAGTTGTTTTGAATTGAGAAAGAAGAAGATCGTATAACGGTTAAGTAAAAGTGAATAAAGTCGGCGCAGAGATGATTTTTAGAACGCAACGGTTGGATACAAAGGCAATTTGTGGCCATTGACTTAGAGGAGAAACTCCCATAACGTCCAATACCACACATGAGATCATGGGGAAAGAGGAAAATAAAGGAGGATTTGAATTCGAATCCAAAGATTTACTAAAATTAGAGTTACAAAGTCAAAAATTATTTGACAATTTGTATGAACCGTTGCCATTGATGAAGAGGAGAAAGAACAGGGCAAAAACATTTTTTTTTTTTGGACTGAGGGCAAAAACATTTAAATCTCTTTTTTTTTTTTTTAATTGAAATAATTATTTATAATTGAACCCCAAAAAATAAATATTATTTCTTCAATTAATTTTTTTCCCCCTAAATCTAAATACAATAGATCCTTATATGAAACTTTATCATTTTAGTGATTTTTTCAAAGTGCAAATCTTCTTCCTACTAGGAAATTGACAATATACCTGCTACTATAAATTATTTAGGAACGAAGATAAAAACAATTTTATATATATAAAAAAAATGGTCCTGGAAACAAATCTTAAACCTCAAATAAGACACCATTGCCCTTTGTCTTTGGTTTAAACTAAGACTAAACTGAAATAGAACCAACTTAACCGAATGGTGCAGCAATCTGAGGCTTATTTGTAATTTCTGTACTGCTTTTATACGGTCTTTTAACCGACTGTTAAACCAAAACCAAACCTGTAATCCTTCTTCTTATGATCCAGCTGAAAGAACACAAAACCAATCACAGTTTGAAAAATGTTTTAATCGATTGATCTTTTATTACAGGTTCATTCAAAATTATTATGTACCTCTGCAGATAGGAGAAAACCGAGTCCCATACTCAATCTTTCTTCAAGAAGAGCAGATGCAACACCGTTTGAATCAATCTTTCCGCGCACACGAGACTGCAAACAAAACTCAGGTAAGTTACAAATTATGGTGTAGAGATTTAGAACACATTTTGTTGTTTGGTTGTAAATTTCCATCACAATACCTGTCTAAGTATGTAGTCATACCCAACACTGGCTGTTACATCTCTTGTAAAGAAGTTGACATCTCTTGTAAAGAAGTTGTACATGAAATCGGTGGCGAGTGAGACCTGATTATGAGTCCATGAAAAACAAAGAATGAATGAGTCATGACTTTATCTTTCTGTTCCACAAGGCTTTAAGATGCAATTACATGAGAAACTGTATAATACCTTGTCTGAAATCTTTTGAAGATAGTTCATAACAATGACACCGGTGCTAGCAACTTGCGCTGAACCAATCTGTTCACGAATAAAAGTTCTTAATATGATGGGTATACAAACAAAGAGTCTTCACCAATATAATATCTGAGCTAATTTCTGTAAATTGAGTTTGTGAAGAGCTTGCAAATCGAAGTGATAAACTGCGAGCTGTCTAATAAACCAACTGAGAAGAAATCTTACCATCTTATCCGTCTCATATCTTGCAGCATAGCCTATACCGGACTTTCGAGGTGCACCAGCCCAAAAAACTTCACCACCCAAGGACAGCCGGGGTGTCACACTCTGTACACGAACTTATGAGAATCCAATGAATATAAAGAACCAACACAGAAATAAGCAACATTCTCACATGTACCATACTATAAAAGTTAACAATTACCGATCACAAGAAAGACTACCCACACATAAAAGATCAGTTTTATATAATCACAGAAACGAAGTATGACAATAATCACAAAGTTTAATAGACAACTAATGGTTCATTTCTCATCTTTGTGACAACTAGACAAATCAGGCTAGCAGGTCCTGAGGTTAAGCACTCAGAGACAGAGATGGATAGTACTTTTTCCCTGTTTATTTGACTCCAGATGTAGCAAGGGACAAGTACACTTTACCTGGATATAATTCGCTCCGATTACGGCACCATTCGCGAGTTGAAGCTGAGCTCTGTAGTCTGATCCCTACGCAAATGTGAGATAAAACAGTTGCTGGCAAGAATCATAAACAAATATGATAAAGAGAATATTACAGTGCATGAAAGTAATATCCAATTACAAGATAAACCAAACACATTTCATAAAATTGCAGAACTAACCTGAGCATTCGCTTTCAAGACCAACTTATCAGTTAAATCTGCTTTCACTCTTGCATTTAGTTTACCATCAGTCAGAACCCTTCCAATAAGCATCAACTACATAAAATATTTGTCATTTTCGTATCTTTTCCATAAGAATATGACACAACTGATTGCCAGAAATAAGTACCTTTGGGTCCAAATAATTGGCACCAAACTCATAATTTGCTCTTGGAATTTTGATTATTTCAGAAGACTGAGAATCAATTTCAGTCGGCCCCATCATTACACTGTTTAAACGAAGACTGAGAATCAATTTCAGTCGGCCCCATCATTACACTGTTTAAACATAAAAATACATACTTAGTGAAGAACAGAAAAAGATAAATGACACACCACACTTAACTATAAACATTATCTAACCTATGACTGAGAGAAAACTTCTGATTCAACGGCTTGGTAAAGTCAAACCGTAAACCCTCAAAATTATCTGCCTTTAAAGACACTGCAAAGAATAATCAAACCAGTTAGAAACCCAGATAAGCAAATTCTAAATGCTTTACCACACATAATAAACGCTAATATTAAAACATCAATATACCATTAGGAGAGACACTAAAACATCAAAAGAAAGCAATAGGAATAAGTTTTCATGATAAATATAGACACTAAGTTTAAAAGATTAGAAGTAGCTAATAAGAGCTCACGAACTTTATGTGGCCGCAAGCTGTTGTCATCTACTTATGTTTGAGAAATGAATATTGACTAACTCTGAGGCAGTCAAAGTCGGTAAATAAAATCCAATTTGGATCCAATTGAGCAATTGAATCATACAATATTGTTTCTACTGTTTGTAAATCTCCTAAGACCGTGAAATAATTTATGTACAGCAACTAAAAACGAGATAATACCCTAAAGTGCTCGACTTTTCCCAATACATACAGAAGATAGCTAAATCTTTGACAGGACAATACAACGCACTGAAAGGAACACTTCAGATCAAGAAACCCATGAATCGAGACACGGGAAGGAAATTAAGTTACTATGGAATCATAAAGACGGTTCAAAATTAAGATCGTTAAAGCGTTATAGGAGATACTGAACTGAAAGCTTCACGGTGAAGTTCCTCATAGGGAACTGGACAAGGAAGGTTCAGGTAATCGACTTTTTCATCAACTTTAGTCTTTTCATCGACTTGTGCCGCCTTAAAGGGTGGTAAAAGATCAGCCATCGCCGCCATCGACTTGTGCCGCCTTAAAGGGTGGTAAAAGATCAGCCATCGCCGCAAGCTACCGCCTTTCAATATTACTCTACAGCGACGGGGAAGACTGGGAAGGAAAAAACGGAGAGAAGTAAGCGAAGGGTTTTCTTCAGTCTTGCAGGGTTTTTGTAATTTTATCGATACTGGTTTTCTCCGGTTTGATCTTAATGTCAAACCGTGTCAGAACCACTTTTAGTTTTATTTTAGAAACTTTACTTTTGTAAAAAAAACATTTTAACATATTTTTCCCCACCGTTTTAACATATTTTCCCCCACCGTTTTAAGGAGTTTTAACCTTTTTTTTTTTAGAATATAACGAGTTCTCAGTTATGTATGCAAAACATTTAATAAAATAAATATTTTCAATTATTTTTTTTTGCTTAACTTCTTATATTATATTAAAAAGAGAATAAAAATACTATATAGGACAATTTTGTTTTTAGGCCCAAGACAGTCCAGTAGAGTTCGAACTTTAAAGTCAAAACTGAAAAAAAGTAAAGTACGATTATATTAAGTAAAAGAGAAGTACGCTTTGACGAATTTATCTTCTGAGAAGCGTCGAGATCCAGTTTCGAAGTTCCCTCTTCCAATTCCGTTTAGATCCGCCGAATAGAGTCACCTTCAAACCATCGCTGCATCATGGTCATGGCTAATCTGGGATTATCTTCTCGGAGACTAGAGGTTTTGTTGCGGATGAGAGTATCGAGATTTTGGAGCAGACAGGATGGTGAGCGGAATGATTGACGGTGGATACGGTTGTTCCTTTCAGTCCAGAGTAAGTATATTAAAGCTTGCCATACTATTAAGGTGAGGGTGCGCATCGATTTCCCAATTCTTAGGCCAGAGATTACTTCTAGAGAGATATGCCAGTTACAAGGGAGGTTCAGATGGGTGAAGAGGTTATAGGGTTCCAGATCTGTAAAGAGAAAGGACAGGAGAAGAAGATGTGGTCTCTCGATTCCAGATGTGAGTTACAAAGCAAACAGGTAAGGTCATTAGCTATTCCCCAAGAGCTAAGTCTGTCACGGGTAGGTAATCTATTTAGGGTAGTAAGCCAAACAAGGAATTGGTGTTTAGTTATGCCTTTAGAGAACCATATAGAGTCAGACCAAGGTACCAGGGGGTAGGTTTGTCTTATAACTTGATAGATATTCCCTGTTGATAGTTTAGCTGCTGCTGGTTATTGGGGAATACAACATATATAATTATCGGAATGGTTTCTAAGGTTAACACTAGTTAGGTGTATCTGAAGGTAAAGTTGTTTATCGGACCTAGCAGGTGGGAGTTTCCAGCCTCCGTTTTGCCATAGTGTGGAAAGGGTTGTGGTTAAGGGGATTCCCAATTGAGTAGGACCTTGTGGTGATAGATAATCCATGAGTTTACCAAAGGGTGACCAATTGTCTGTTCAGAACGCAGTGTTATTCCCATTGCCAACTTCAACAGTGATCCAGGGGTATATTATGGGTCGTAGCCTCAGGATCTTTTTGGTAGTATAAGAGTGGGTCTGTTTCTCCTTTATTGACCAGAAGTTTTGTATTTTTCCTTGTAGGATGTTCTTTGTGAACCAAGCTACCCAAATTGAGCCAGCTCTGGTGAACAACATGAGGGTGTAAGCAAACAAGCTTTATTCCAGTAAACCAAGTCAGGTATTCCAAGCCCACCCTCAGTTTTGAGTTTAGGATCTTTTTGGTAGTATAAGAGTGGGTCTGTTTCTCCTTTATTGACCAGAAGTTTTGTATTTTTCCTTGTAGGATGTTCTTTGTGAACCAAGCTACCCAAATTGAGCCAGCTCTGGTGAACAACATGAGGGTGTAAGCAAACAAGCTTTATTCCAGTAAACCAAGTCAGGTATTCCAAGCCCACCCTCAGTTTTGAGTTTTATGCAATCTGACCATGTAACTCTGGCTGAATGACATGTGTCTATATTTCCGTGCCACAGGAATGAGCTGCAGAGGGAATTGATTGCTTTGATAATCCCTTTGGGAGGATATGGGAGCAGCACCAGTAATTCATAATCCCACCTATAACCGAGGTAATCAGTTGTTTTCTCCCCGCAAAAGAAAGGGACTTTGCAATGCATGAGGATATTTTTGATTTAATCGATTGAATGAGAGGGGCGCTGTTTATAGCAGATAGTCTTTGGGAGGTTAGGGGTAGACCTAGGTATTTGAAGGGAAGGGATTTATGGGTGAGACCAGTTGTTTGTGTGATCTGTTGAGTAATTGATGGGGATAGTCTAGCGGAGAAGAAGATAGATTTTTGTGGGCTTATGGCTAGGCCAGAGATGGATTCAAAATCTTTCAGGACCTGTAGTACTTAGTTTAGTGAAGAAGGGGAACCATCCAAAAAAATTAGGAGATCATCGGCAAACATAAGATGGGTCAGTTTGAGTTCTTGGCAAGCAAAGTGATAGGAGAACTTTCCTTCCCTAGCAGCTGTGTCCAGCATGATAGATAGGGTATTCATTGCAATACCAAAAAGTATGGGGGAGAGGGGACATCCCTGTCTAAGGCCTCTAGTGGCTTTAAAGTACCCATGGGCCATTGTAGCCAACTGTGAAATGATTGGTACTTAGACAGCCATGAAGCCAGGTAAGGTATTTATTGGGGATAGATAGTGCACTTAGGCTGTTGAAAATGAACTCCCACCGGATAGTATCGAAAGCCTTTGCTATGTCCACCGTCAGAGTAATACCTTTGGGTCCCTTTTCCTTATGATACCCATTAACAATTTGAGCAGCCAGTTGAGTATTTTCATTGATCTGTCGTCCTTTTATGAAGGCTGTTTTGTTGCTTTGGATGAAATCTGGTAATAGAGGCTTGAGGCGTTTAACTAAGATTTTTGCAATGACTTTATAGGTTGTGGAGCAGCAAGAGATGGGCCTGAAGTCAGTAATGCGAACAGCCCCAGGAGTTTTTTTATAGGTTGTGGAGCAGCAAGAGATGGGCCTGAAGTCAGTAATGCGAACAGCCCCAGGAGTTTTGGGGACAAGGGTGAGAATGGTACTATTTGTTGTTTTGGGCATATGGCCAGTTGAGAAGAATCCTGAGACAGCATCAATGAAAGCAGAGCCGAGAATAGGCCAAGCAGCTTTATAAAAGGCAGAGGTTAGGCCATCCGGAGCCGGGGACTTGTGAGGGTTGAGCTTAAAAAGGGTTTTTTGGATTTCAGAGGCTAATGGGAGTGAGTCTAGAGTAGACTATTGGGAAAGGGTGCATCTAAAGGGACATAGTTCTCTGAGAAGGTGCCTAGATGGAGGGAGGGCAGAGAGGTTTCAGGGGGCCAAGAATGGATTGAAAGTGGGATACGGCTAAGGATTCCATTTGGGTAGGGTCGCTAATCAAGGTTCTATTATGGGAGAAGGCTCGGATAGCATTGCGGGAGTTCTTAGACCTGACACATCTCATGAAGTAATTGGTGTTCTGATCCCCAAGTTTCAGCCAGTTGATGCGGGACCTCTGCTTGAAATATGCTTCTTCAATGGATTTTAAGAATTCTAGCTTTTCCCGATATTCCTTTTCCCTAAGGAAAGTATCAGGAGACGGGGATGACAAAGCTTCAACCTGTGCACAAGAAAGAATATGGTTAGCCTCATTAACTCTAACTTGGATTTGAGAGAAATTTTCCTTGTTGAGGTGTTTAAGTTCTGTTTTGATCTGTTTCAGCTGGTGATGAAAAGAAGCTAAAGTGAGATATTTGGTTGAAATCCCCGCAGACAATCCATTCAGAGTTATCCAGGTTGAGGGTTTGGTGGATCTGTATAAGTTCAGCCTATAAATCTACTCTTTCTTCTATTGTGTTAGCTGCATAGATCCAGGTTGTTGTAATGGTTTTGTTCCCAGGCAGGTTGAGAGTACATGTAAGTGATTGCTTGCTTTGGTGGCTGAAGGAAACACTAATTGGATCTTTCCAAATGACTATGATTCGACCAGCAGGGTCAGATAGGTGGTTTGAGAAGTAATGCCAATATGGACAAGTATTGCTTAGGACCTGCTGGAGATTTTCCTCCTGAATATGCGATTCAAGCAGTGCCCCAAATAAAGGTTTATGATTAGTAAGCCAGGTAGTAACAGAGTGTTAATGGTCCAGGCTATTAAGGCCTCGGACATTCCAGAAGAAGCCTTGTAAATCCATTAGGAAAGGTTTGAGTAGCCTCCTGGGAGGTGCGTTGATGTAGTAGTTTCCATATAGGACGATAAGGGTTTAGAAGGGGAGGAGTAAAAGGTTTTTGGAGGGATTGGGGGTTTCAGGTATGTGGCGTATTTGGTAGAGCTAGCTTGAGGGTTGTCTGATGAGGGAGGTTTAATGCGGATTTGGAGCCTTTTATGAGTTGGGAGGGAAAGGGTAACATTGGTTAGATAGGGAGATGAGTCTGGGGAGAAAGGAGAAATGGGAGAGATAGGATCTTGAGTGTCAGTTGAAAGGTTTAGGGGGTCTTTTAGAGGAGTATGAGGATCAGAAGATTGAGAAGGAGGAAGGGAGAGAGAAGGTAAAGAGATAGTGTCTTTTTCTGGGTAAGTAGTGGCTTGGTTAGTGAGGTTTTGAAGGGATGGGTTAGATGAAGGAGAAGAAGGAAGTGGAGGATCGGGTTCTTGTTCTAGAGGAGCAGCATCCGAAGGTATTTGGGTTGGAGAAGCTTGGAATAGAGGATCCGTAACATTGTTTTGCATTGTGGAGTGGGTGGTTCCTTTTTGATTATTTTGAACTGGAGGATATTGGGATTTGGTTTGAATAGGTTCTGACTTTTTCTCTGCTTGATTGTAGGGGCAGGATTTGGCAACATGTCCTAGTTGGTGACATTCGGAGCAGGATGGTGGAGTCCAAGGATAGTCCACTTTGAGGGGAATCACAGCTCCAGATTGGCGATGTAGTTCAACTTCTAGAGGTAATGGCTCTAGTAGATTAACTTCGACTTTAACATGTGCTGTAGAGACATTGGATAAGTTTTTGGTCCAATCGTCCATTTCAATTGGTTCACCTATCAATCCAGCTGCATGTCCTATCCCTACATTAGTCATGAGATCAAGAGGAAGACCTTCAATGTGAGCCCATATAGGTATGCTGTCTAGACTTAAGTCCTCATCTTTGTAGTCTGAGTTCCATTGACTGACTTGGAACATTGCTTCCCTTATGAACCAGATTTTCTTCTCAATGATTTTGGATCTAATGAACTCATTTGGTATCCTCACAAGCATTCTACGAGCCCAAGTGTTTAAGTGTATTTCTAGATGGTTCCCTTTTGCCCATATATGGTTTAGTACATTCCTGATATGACTAAGAGGTGGTGGAATCCCTGAGAACTTACAGACTACAAAGTCCTGATGAGCTTGGGCACCTTGCACAAATACTTCATTAGGTACTATTGAATACCTTTTACCAGTAGCAAAATCTGAGTTGTTGCTTCCCTTCTTAACGCCTTATTTGCGTGCTTTTTTGCAATGGCTGACCATGATGGTTTAGGAGCTGAAGAGGAAGAACGAGGAGGGATCTGGGGAGTTAAAGGAGGGACTTTTGAAGATGGTTTTGAAGTAGGAGGGAAACGTTGAACCGTAGGAGGGGTGGGAAGGGAAACGTTGAACCGTAGGAGGGGTGGGAAGAATTCCCTCTGTAGTAGAGGTAGACGATTTAGGTTTTAGGGTTTGGTTTATAGTGGCGTTAATGGTGGATGGGTAGTTATGTTCTAGGTGGTTATGAGTGGAATGGGCGAGAGGAATAGATACAGTTGTGGAGGTGGGTGGTCGAAGACAGATTCAGTGTTTGATAAAGATGGGGGATCAATATCCATCTGAGGAATTAGGGATTTAGGGGAGTTAAGGAGGTGAGGAGATGGGGTATCAGTAGTGGGTAGGGGGGGGAGGAAGGAGGAGTACGGGTATGGAGTGGTGGAAAATCACATGGGTCGAGGGTTTTTGGGGGTTCGATAGTGGAAGCTAGGGGATCGCCGGAGAGAATCGCCTGAGAGTTTCTTTCCATCAAGAATCTTTTAAATTTGACTAGAATAAAAGTGGTCTTAATATTTTCAATTATTTTCAGTACTTCTATCTTGTAATATTAGTTTTAGTTAACTTAAATCTTCTTACTTTTCTACAGTAACCTTAAAAATAAAATTAATATAATTTTTTTAAATCACGTATTTTTAACCAAAACCCTTTTATATCTAAACAGAGAGAATACTAAAGATTATAATGAATGCATGCACATGTACAAAATTATATAATGTTTTTTGGTTGTTTTTTTAATTGTTTTTTTTATATATATTTGTTGCCAAAATTTGTATAGTGGTTACTATTAGACAATCAAAATAAATAAAAAGTGTGCAAAAAAATGTTTGATTTGTGGTAAAAAAAAAGTACAAAAATGGATGCCGCGTGAGAATAGGGGTATGCCGCGTGAGAATAGGGGTCAAGAATAAGCATAAGTGGCACGTATATATAGAACCATATAATTAAAACAGCTCCATCAGCAAACCTTAGATTGGGTTTATAAAACAAAAAAAAAAAATTATTATAATCAAATTTTATTATTTAATTAAATCAAATATTTATTAAACAATTTGAACCATAGAAAATGGACACTTGGAAGAACTGATCCTTAGGAAAGTTGATAAAATTGTATATTAAAGTACGCTCCTTTCTTCTCTCTCCCTCTTTCTATTATTTTATTATTAATTTTTTTAAGACTTTTGTCTAAGACCCTCTCGTTGGAGGTGCTCTTATAGAGTTGTCTCTTATTCGCAGAGTATACACTTTGGGATTTTGGAAAGAATAGTGGTGGATCATGGATGAATAGACCTGGGATTTTGACCCGTAACCCGTGGGTTTGGCAGGCTTTGACCCGCCACGGGGCGGGTGCGGGCCTCTTGAATGAGATTAAAAATTTTGCGGGGCGGGGCAGGGTGGGCTCAATGTTTGGTGGGTTACGTGGGGCGGGCCCCGCGGACTCCGCATAATTTTTTTTTTAATTTTTAAATATATAATATATATTACATATTATATAAAATATATTATAAAACGGGACGGGTGCAGGCTTAATCTTTAGAAAATATTTTACGCGGGGCGGGGCGGGGGGCCTCAAATTCGAAAAAGCCCGCGGACTTTTATGCGGGGCGGGGCGGGGCGACCCCCAACCTAACTCTAGTGTTGAATAATGACGTGGAAGAGAGAAGATGATGTGTATAAAAAAGTAGGGTCTTGAATATGTAAATGGTTTTATGTGAAAGTAACTGATGAGGGAGATTTGAAATTTCTCCAGATATTTAATATTTTGTCCAACATCATTGTTATGCGTATAATTTCGGTAACGGTGCCTTAGACACTACCTCCAAAGGTACCACAACACGACACGACATCGACTTGGTCTTGTAAGCCTATTTGATTTTATCATCATAAATCTCAAAAAAAGAAAAGTCCAGATCTTTTGGATTTGAATATTCGCTTTATATAAATAATCTTCAGATATTTGAGTTTACAATTCTTGATCAGGATATCTAAAATATTTTTTCGGTGAATCTGCTACTTGATTTTAAAATCTAAAATATTCCAAACTAAAAAAAATCTTCAAAACAATTTAATATTTTGTTACTACTTAAAGGAGTAAACTTAAAGATCAAGAACAGAAAAATAAACATAAACTCAAACCAAAAGTCTATCCGTTTGGCCAACTTTCAAGTTTGTAAGTAGAAAATACAATGTACTTATTAAATCTCAAAAAACATTATTGAGCTTTGTCCCTTTGTAATTTGCAATTATTGATATAGTTACTACCACTTGGTTGCTCTAGTTTGTTAGAAAACGACAAACCCACTTCAGGTAATTTATAGCCACTTTCTCACTTTTTTTTTTTTACAAGCAAACACCCAAACTTTCATTCATAAATGTTGTAACAGCCATCAAGGATTCCACATAGTAAATCAACCAATCTGTTGGTACTAAAGTCCCCAAACAAACAATATACATAGGAAGATCGATTATCTCTTTGGATAAGCCACTTAGACACTTTAATATTAAATATTTAATGTAGTTTTACTTGAAATAAAACCCAAACCAAAGAAAGAAAAAAAAATTCTACTTGGAACATGCAATAAATTTGAATGGATAACTGAAGCATCTAAAACACAAAT
>CM071721.1:11843073-11859920 GCA_036630335.1 Physaria fendleri | reverse complement strand
AAACAAACATCAATAATCATCTCCATCCAAATGGATCATTTGGGTGGAGAACCAAACGGGGCCTTACACGTTTTTGGGAATTATTTTAGAGATTTTTATAGACAGTGACATTATTACATAGACGGCTTTTAAAATTGCCATAACCTCCAAAACATGTCACGGACAGCCCAATTTTCACGTGCCACTGTCCACGCGAAAAGACCAGCGTGCCCTTGTCTGTCTTCCGCGTCCTTGTGTAAAAAAAAAAGACAGGGACACGCTGGTCTTTTCGTGCTGTCTATGGCACGCGCGTGTCTTGTCCTTTAGAGATTTTTATAGACAGTGACATTATTACATAGACGGCTTTTAAAATTGCCATAACCTCCAAAACATGTCACGGACAGCCCAATTTTCACGTGCCACTGTCCACGCGAAAAGACCAGCGTGCCCTTGTCTGTCTTCCGCGTCCTTGTGTAAAAAAAAAAGACAGGGACACGCTGGTCTTTTCGTGCTGTCTATGGCACGCGCGTGTCTTGTCCGTCCATGGCAATCTCGAAAGACAGTTTCATTAATGTCAATCTCATATCTCGAAAGACAGTTTCATTAATGTCAATCTCATAAGCTTTTTCACTGTCTATGGCATTTTGAACAAAATTCTCATTATTTTATTTGGTTTTAGATTTGAAATCAGTCTCCTTGACAATTAAAAAAAAATAAAATTGAAATCAGTCTCCTTGACAAATAATTTTTTTTTTTTTTTTGAAATCAGTCTATCTAACTTGGTTGCTTACTTTGGTTAGTGTCGGTCTTTACTTGTTTCTTTTTATGATTAATCGGTATCTTGGATAACATTGTCAACCACATTAATCCAGTCGGAGTCCAAAACATGTAATATGATTTTCTCTTCAGGTGTCTCTCGAACTCGTTATATCCAACCTGTAATACTTACCACAGACAGTAGTATCACCAAAACAAGGAAGCTTGGATAGTCTTTACTTGTTTTAGTTCGGATCAATTTGTTTGTTGGGTTCATCAATACGAGCTTTTGTGTGTATTGAATCGATGTTAGGTTATTGTCTAGTGTTATTAGACCCGTTTTGGATTAGCTATTTGTTTTAACTTTAGTTAGTCAAGTTACTGGCTTTAACCCCAACCAGAGCCATGTATGAATTACAATCAAAGCAAGCTGGTGCTTGCGCCCTTATAACTCTATGTACATAATCGGCCGTATGATTCATAGAAGTGTGTCATGAACTAGTGGTTAATGCCACTTTAAAAGTATTGGTGGGGTGAATTTGATTTCTCTACTATGCATTTTCTTCATTTTAATATTTTCACATTTTTTTTTGATTTGTGACCTTATATTTCTCGGGCACGACCCTTACCCAACCAAGAGCTTTAAAGATAAAATTTTGTTTTCAGCTCACTCGGATTTGCTGTATAGGGTTTTAATGATGTAGCAACTTTTTATATTTTGTTCAGTCTTACTAATGCTTTTTGATGTTCACAGTTTCTTCAAAAAGTTTTGTGAGATATTATAATGTTCAATTTTAGTAATAATGTCATTTTTAGTAACATTTGTTGATATTATCACTCTGTTTGTCTTTATAGTTATTTAATTAATTCTCTTGTTTATGGGGAAATTGATTGCGAAGGTACATAACGACAACACGTGTCTATAAAAAGATTTATCATCGTCCGCCAGCTTGATCAATTTATGACTCATTACTGTATTCGTCTAATATTAAGATGAAGATTTGAAATCAGAATCTAATAAATTAAAATAAAATAAGTTGAAGAGAGAGAGACCAGAAGTTGACCTTGTAATAAAAACAGGGAGACGAGATTCTTGCGGCTGAGATACCGTTTTTGCCTCCTCACGTGTGTCACTGATCTTTATTAGCAGGTTCCAACTATTTACATTGAACCTCTAAAACAAGTCTTAATTTCTTCAGACTCGGATTTTTAAAATGAATAGTCAGATAATAGGTATTACAAAACTATATTATTACTCATTCATTCACTGATTCAAGTTTAAATTCTGTGGAATGCATATTTTCAAAAATGTATTAAGAAAATCGTGACAAGAGTTGTTATCTCGTTTTAAATAAAATGTCTATTTACAATATTTGGGTAATTCTATTAAAAATAAATATTACATAATACCAATAAGGCATAAAACAAAACAATATACAAGTTATGTTTACAAACTTGCGCTACAAGTACAAATTTGCATAACAAATCCACTAGAAATCACCATAAGACTGGGAAAGAAGACTTGATTTTGCATCGCAATCAATCGCATAGTAACCGTTACTAAAATCACTCTCACCATCAGGCCCGGTTCGTAGTAAATGGAGGCCTAAAGCAAACCTGAATAATGTGGCCTATATCTATTATAATTTTAGTGAATATAATATGTTGAAATTATTTATTGTCAATAGAATAAGGACAAATGGTATTTTACCACCGTTTTTGTCAACTATCTACCATATATAACATCATAATATGACTAGTCTTAGTTCACGACAAAAAAAATGTGGCCCTCGTTTATTACATAATTTTTGGAGGCTTAAAGCTCCTGCTTCACTCGCCTTAAAGACGAACCGGCCCTGCTCACCATCATCAGACTAATTTATTTATATATAAATATCTAATTAATTCTTGACAAAAAAAATATATCTAATTAATTTAAAACACATGGAGTCAGTCTTTTTGTTCAACGAAACTTGTATTAAAAACCCAAAGTATAACCAAAGTTATACATCCAAAAAAGCCAAAATGACGTTATAAATTAAACTAAAAAATAGGAACAGAAAGAGTATATTTAGCCACTTATACATCAAAGAATCCTAAACCCTAAACCCTAAATCAAAATTTTGAAATAACTTTATGAATTAAACTAAAGTAAATAGGAATAGGAAGAGCATGTTTAAGAAGCCGAAATCATATCAGAGATAACATCCCCTATATATTATTTGAGAAGCAAAAACGCTTAGGTGTCGTCGCCAGAATCACTCTCACGACCTTATTTACGAACATGCCATTGTGATTTAATTATTAGAATAAGGAAGGACAACCTATTTACCCACGAACTATTGCCTTATCATAATATTTTTCCCACAAACTATTGCCCTCTTTCTATATCCCTATGAAATCAAAGTTGTAGACTTATTTGCCAATGAAATCAAAATTGCATACTTATTTGCCCGTGAAATGAAAGTTGCAGACTTATTGCCCGTGAAATGAAAGTTGCAGACTTACTTACCCACGAAATTGAAAGCTTGAATTTCAATTTCATGGGTAAATAAGTATGCAGCTTTAATTTCATAGGGATTTAGAAAGAGAACAATAGTTCGTGGAGAAATATTATGAGAGCATCACCAATGGTGATACTCTCAAATTGGGTATCTAGACAAAAATAAAATAATATTTTAATAAAATTTAATTTTAAAATTAAATCAGATATTTAGTAAAAATGCTGAACCAATAAGAGATCAACATATTGTAGAAATAAGTATCATACGGTTTGTTAAAGTTGTTATATAACATTCTCTCTTATTCTCTCTCTATTTTTTCTTTTTTTTAATATTAATTTTTTTTAGCAACCCTCTATGATACCACTAATGGAGGTGGTCTGACATGTCAATAGTTCGTGGGTAAATAGGTTGTTTCCTTAGAATATTTGTAAACTATATCATTACAAATATAATTTAATATCTATAATACAACTAAATCCGCGAATGGCGCGGGGTATCATCTAGTTATAAATTAAATCAAAATAAATAGAAAAATAAAATATATTTAGTACGGCAAATAGGGCAAGAAGGGTTGTCTCTTAGCCACTTAATCACACAGCATCTATGAAAAACGTGAGAACATACAAACTTCAAACGACCCACCTCACTAGATAAATCCATTAAGCATATCGCACAGTCCATTGCCGTGGGTTCGTGTTCTAAATATCCGCCTGTGCACCACATCTAGATGCTGTTTCTTTTGCTATTGCCATCTTGACCTTGATGTCCTAAACATTTTTTGTACTGTCCATGGATATCTTGAGATCCCAAATTGCAGTTTCAAGCTCATAGGCAAGAGAAGCCACAAGCTTTCCTTTGGGATCATACGGTCTCTGTTCTATGTTGTAAATCATAATGGTAGCTTTGCCCATTATTAGAACTGGGCTGCGGGTCGATCCGTCCAGCCCCACACAAAAGTCTGCGGACTTTTTTGGATTTAGACCCGCACCTGGCCCACCCCGCCCCGATAAGGATTTTTTTAAAAACTTAGGTCCATATCCGTCCCGCAAATTATCCGAAAGAAACAAAACCTGAAAATCAAGAATCAAACCAAACTGAAAAACCAAACGCCCATGCCTAGTTTATTGAATTCAAGACTTTTACTTAGAACCAACGTATAACCAATGGACTACAAGTTACTATCATAATTACAGAAAACAAACTTCATATATAATATTTAAAAAGTTAATATATATAAAAAAAAAAATCAAGAGTCCTAAACGTTTGCTTTTGTGACTTATATCACTGGCGGTCTTGCCACAAGCTTTTTTGGGGATCATACGGTCTTTGTTCCATCTTGTTAATCTTAATGATAGCATCGTTCATTATGTCTCTCAGCTGCAATCAAATGAATGAAGAGTTTAGAAGGTTGTAGGAATAACTGTTACAGTAGGGATTAGATCAAAATAACCCCCAGAGAATTAGCTTTCAGATCCTAAATAATCAAAATGAATAGCTCCCTCCTTTAAATTTAGTCTCAAGGCACTAGATACAAGAAATAATAAGAATCACTTTTTATAGAATTAAGTAGTCGATAGATGTATGGAACAATACAAAATCTGTCAATCCAAAACATGTATTTATTATTACAGGAAATACGAAAGTCTTAAACAGAAGCAAACACAGAGATGTAAAAAACAAAGTAATTCTGTCTTGACATTGCTTTGATAAGCCGTTACCCACTAGTCACTAATGGCTTGGTGAGCATGTTGAGCTTGTTGAGCTTGAAAAGCTGTCAAGGAAGGAAGAAAAGAGTGAAAGAGTTAACATTGAGTCACACATGTTGAGAGTGTAGAGTCTCTATTTATGTGAAAGATTATCCAATCAGTGAAACTCTGCGTTACTCTTCATTGCAATTAAGATTCTCTAATAGAACAACAAATATTGCTTATTTATTATGAAAGAAAACATTATTAAGCTTGGAGATCAAGATTCAAAATCAAGTCAAGGATTTAGAATATAAGTAAAATAGAACGTATATATTGTAGAGTAAGAATGTGGTTATGAAAATATGAAAATATATATTAGGGTTAATGGTAGCTAGGTGTATATAAGAAGTGTTAGAGAAGTGCTCTAATTATCCCAGAGAGCTTAAGATTAGAAGAAAATTCTATTCTTGAGAGTTGTAGGTTTTTAGGTATTTTCCTACATCTAATAAATAAAGCTATTATTTATCTCACTTACCATGATAAAGGCCAACTACATTCAGGTTCCAGATCTAGACCAGCGATAGGAAGTTGTGCATCTTGTTGTTCAGATATTTTTGGAGAAGAAGAAACTGATGATGATTTTCCCCGCCCTAATGGAAGCTCATTTGGGGCAAACAATCCTGTGTCTGCAGTTACTATTTGCTCACATGGTAAGTTGAAATTTTCTTCAAATGATGTCAGCTGCATAAATAAACCAAATGATCAAATCTTTTAGATAAGTTCACTCCTAAAAAAAACCTTCAAAAGAAATAGATAATTAAATCTCACTTCCAGTTACGGCAAAAGGCTTACCTGCATGTGCTTATTGCTTCTCTCAGTCTCTACAATATCACATATTTTTCTAGACTGATTGTTGCACTCTGTTTCAGAGCTTCTTCCATCTTTATCCTCCAGAGATGTAGACACATTCAAGACTCGTACACCAACTTCTTTTATCCTTGCGTTGCTGTCAAACTTAAATTCCACATCGTTGGAGTCCAATTTAGATGGAAAACCTGTCGGCTGGAACTTGAAGGAAAACAAAACCAGATGATTCTTCTTCATCCCTGACATACCCACATTAACGGCATGCTTATAAAATAAGCCATCCAAATGGAAGTATAGAAACAGAACCGGCCAAAGAGAGGCTAGCGGTTCAAACACGACACAAACATTAAGTCGTAAAAAATGATGAGAAAGAGAGCTCTGAGGTAAAGTGACAATTAGGGAATTTCCATAAGCTCGATGTTTAAAATATTTAGGCACTTCTCCACCTGGTAAGACCATAGTCCACTTCAAGGATGATTGCATGATGAGTTCTCTCGCATCTCTATCCAATTTTATGCAATTCTGGAAGTGAAAATACCCATTTCTCTTTTCGACCAGATTTCTTTTTTCATTATTTTCATTAGGTTCTTCGATTTTTGCCACCACATTGCCATCACTCAACGTTGTGATGACGCCTCCACAGTCTATAAAGTCGACCTGCTTAAGAACTGCCAGCCTGAAAATGTTCGGGGAGATGTTTTTCAATTTATTGCAACGAATCATCGATAATTTAGTGAGTCTACTGAGCATCACGATGCAGCAGGGAACTTCTTCAATACCAGTGCCATCTAAATACAGTTATTCAACACGACGTGAAAGTTGGGGAAAACTTGACAGACTTGAGCAACCACTAAGATTGATGGTTTTGAGAGATGACAAGTTAACATCGACAGGAAGAACCTCCAATCTTGTGCATCCTTCCATTTTCAATCTCTCCAATTTTTGGAGATTCTCAATTGTAGAAGGTAGCCTCACTAAACTTTTGCAATGGGAAAGATACAAACACTCGAGATTTGTAGCCTTTGAAAGATCTGGAATTTCTTTCAGGTTTTCAGAATATGACAGATTCATATACTTAAGACTCCCAAGCGACTGAAACAGAAAATAAAAAGTTGTTAAGCTTAAATTATTATCAAATACTATATATGTTGTATGTATAAACTGTAGATCACAAGCCATTTTGACAATTGTGGTTATACTTATTTAGTTGTAACAGAGTTCAAACAAATAATCCGCAAATGATATAATATTAACAATGTACCTGGACGCCTTTCCATAGCTTCTCCATCGTGAAGCCTTTCAAATTCAGAAAAACGAGATGTTCTGGGAGAAATTTAAGTGGATAACATCTCCTGAGGCAATCAAGATAGTCAAGTCCAGGAAGATTCTTGTTCCATAAACAATCAAATACCCTTATCTCGATTCCATGTGGTAAACTTTCCATTTTAATGCGAGGGAAATTTTTCAAGCGGGGGCATTCTATGAGATTGAGGTACACAAGAGATTCTGAGTTGAGAGGACTTGGAAAACTCTCTAGCTTCTCACAGTACGAAAAATCTGCTCTCTCAAGGTTTATGGCTTTCGAAAGATCTGGAAAACTCTCTAGCTTGTCGCAATGTGAAAAATCTATTCTCTCAAGATTTATGGCTTTAGAAAGATCCGGAATTTCTTTCAAATAGTAGGAATCCCTTAATATGATGGTCTTCAGGCTTCCAAGTTGCTGAAAACAAAACAGGGAAAGACGGAATATGTATACATGATATTAATAGATAACAACGATTATGATTCTCAAATAATACAATGAAGAATTGGCTACCTTAGTTCCTTCCCACAACTTCTCAAGCTTACTACGCTCCATTCTGAGTTCAACGAGAAACTCTGCCTTAAAATTAGAAGGCAATGAGTTCAACGAGAAACTCTGCCTTAAAATTAGAAGGCAAACACTTCAACGGACAATTATCCCACGCTAGATATTTCAGTTTTGGAGGCAAGTAAACGAGAGAAAGTTGTGGGCAATTATAATCAGTATGAATTTGTAGAAATTGCAGATTGAACATTCCTTCGAAAGATTTTTCATCTATTAAACAACGTGACGCGTTAAAAGATATCCCCGATCACAGTTTCTGTGCCCTGAAATATTCAAAATCCGGAGAAATATTATTATCTTAACAATTAGAATCAAATCAGCTAGGTAATTTCCAGCGGGTATAAATATTATAAAAAATATTTTTCGAAAATATAAAACTATTATTGATAGGTTTAATTAATTTAAAATTAACAAAATAGAAAAAAAGTAATTTAACCCTCAACTATCGTCAGATAGAGATTTAATCCCTCACCATGACAAAAAAAAAAAAGAGATTTAATCCCTCAACTATTTTTATATACACTAATCCCTCAATTATTGCCAGACAGAAATTTAACCCCTTAACTATTTTTATATTAATCTAATTTCTCAACTATAATTTTGTTATTAAATTTTCTCCATCCCTACAAACCGATATAGATTACTCACATTTCGAAATTTGAAAAATCACCGTTGAGGGTTTAGATTAATATGTTTTCGAAATTTGAAAAATCACCGTTGAGGGTTTAGATTAATATGTGGATTACGGTATTGTAACAGAGGGGAAAATCCAATAACGAAACTACATTTGATGGGCTAGATTAATATTAAAATAGTTGAGGGGTTAAATCTCTATCTGAAAATAATTAAGAGGTTAGATTAATATAAAAATAGTTGAGGGTTAAATCACTTTATTCCCTTAATTAAATTTTTAATTAAAAAATATTTTAATATAAAAATAGTTGAGGGTTAAATCACTTTATTCCCTTAATTAAATTTTTAATTAAAAAATATTTTTCTAAAACTTAAAATTATTGATCGTTTTAATAAGTTTAAAATTAATAAAATATATTTAGAATTATATAATTTATAATTATTCTAATAATTCAATCATAATGACATTTTCGTAAATATAGTCTGTGAGAGTGATTCTGACGACGACACCTAAGACTTTTTGCTTCTCAAATAATATATAGGGATGATTTGATTCTGACGACGACACCTAAGACTTTTTGCTTCTCAAATAATATATAGGGATGATTAGAATATGTAGGTTTTTTAATTGTTTGTTAAATAGATATGTATTAATTCAAAATTCGATAAATAGGTAACAAATTAATTAAAAGTTCCAAAAAAATATTTTTTATGATTTATTTTTGAACTTCTTAATTAATTAAAATTTTAATAAAAAAATATTTTTCTAAAACTTGATCGTTTTAATTATTTTAAAATTATCAAAATAAGATTTGTAATTATATAGTTTGTAATTATTCTAATAATTAAATCATAATGGCATGTTCGTAAATATGTTTCGTGAGAGTGATTCTAGCGACGACAGCTAAGCCTTTTTGCTTTTCAAATAATATATAGGGGATGTTATTTATTTTTTAGATTTCTTTATTTATTTTTATTTTAGATTTTCCCACAAATTGCAAAAATACTTTCATATACATTTCTATGTAAAATAATACCAAAACTTAATTTTTTTAGTTACATTAATTATATTCTGGTTTACTAATATTTCATTATTTTTGTCTACAAAAAAAAAAAGTTAATAACACAAAATCAATTTTATAGAATAAAAACCTAAAATTCAACTATTCAAAAACAGAGAAAAAAAAATTGCCACACATTTTAATCTTTATTAAGCAGGAGGGAACAATTGTAAAATCTAATATGTAAAATTGGTGTTATGTCAATAAGTCATGTATAAACTAAGCAGATATGAAAAATCTTACTGTTTGATTGGTAAGTATGTCTTCAATTTCCCCAGTATCTGTTAGAAACCGTCGTCTTCCAGGATTACTTCTGGACTCTGCACGAATAATTTCTCTACCCAAGTTCTCTAGCAAATTGTGAATCTCTACTATTTCATCATCTACAGTTATACATCTGAGGGAATCAAATTTTTCATTTGGCGTTATACGTATGAGGGATTTCTCGGCCAACCTTTTAACCCCAGAGTTACCATCTCCAAAAAAGTTATTGATGCATTTGACACTCATACCATTGAATAAGCATGCAATGTAAAGAAATACATCTTTATCCCCTTCATCTAATCTATCGTAACTAACTCTTAATGTTTTCATAATATCTCCATTTAAACCATTTTGGAGCCCAGGCAACAACGTCTTCCACTCTTCTGTTGTCCTTTCTTTTAAAGAAGAACCTAGGACTCGAAGACCCAACGGAAGACCACCAGCAAGCCTTGCAACTTTAACTGCTAGTTCCTTAAAACCTTGAGGTGGAGTGTTTTCCCTAAAAGCAGATCGACATAATATGGTAAGAGCAATATCTGGAGCTGGGATCTTCACCTCACATAAAAGGTTGATCTTATGACCCTTAAGAATATGCGTGTCTTGAGTGATCACAATAATTCTGCTTCCAGATCCAAACCATTCAGTTTTACCCACTAATGTCTCAAGAAACAATGGATCCACAACATCATCAAGAACGATAAGAACTTTCTTATCCTTAAATCTCTCCTTCACCACGCCAGAATTCTCTATTTTTAGGTCCTTTTGACCTAAAATTTTCGACAAAAATTTTTGTTCTCAACTCAACTGGTCTGCCCAGTTATAAGTTGTGAAATTACGGAAAGGAAATTTGGGATGAGCAACTTCCGAGAGATGACTAAAAAGAGCTCTTCCTAAGATACTCTTACCAATCCTCGACTGTCCCCAAATCCCGATCATTCTAGGTTCTTCAGATTCCAAGGACAATATTGATTTCATTGCTTCTATATGAGCTTCAATTCCAACAAAGTCACCAAAACCATTCGACGGTGAAAGAAGTTTATTGAAAACATCATTGGCTATCTTTTCAACCATATGCGCTTCATTAGGCCTAATAACAAAAGTCAATAAAAAGGATTCTCTAAAAACACGATCGATGTTCTGTATGTATGTCAAAGTAATTAAAAGTTTTAAACACACATAAAAATAAAGGAACCAAAACAACATACCCGTTACGAAGATCCTCTCCGACCATATTTGCTACACTTGTGAGAGCTTGCATCCAACTTTGTATATGATCCTCTTGTTTTCCCTTACATGTCTTTTTAAAAACCTTTCCAAATTCTCCTGTTTGTTTTCTAACTTCTGAAGGATCAACGTAATAGAAAACCGGTATAACCATTTGATCCAACTCCTTGGAACACTTGTGAATCTCCACCAATTCATTTAAGCACCATGTAGAAGCAGCATAGTTCTTAGAAAATATGACGATTGAGATCCTCGCTCCTCTAATCGCCGATAAAAGCTCAGGGCCGATTTGGCGGCTCCTCTCGATCCCATTATCGATGAATGAGTTGATAGATCTGCGGTCAAACTCCTTGAGAAGATAGCTGAGGAACGTCCTGCGAACATCTTCACCGCTGAAGCTCGGAAAAACGTCAAATCTCCGGCTGCAAGAAGAAGAAGCCATAGAGAAATAATTATTCTGATAGAGAAATCATATTCTAAAAGCAGAGGTGCTTGACTTTAAAATTAAGATGCAGTTTGAGGAGAAACTACGTAAAATTTATTTTGAAGAAGACTTTTTTTTTTTATATATAAAATATTTCGAAGAAGACTTCTTCTTTCGAAAAAGACTTTTTTTGATAAAATAATTCAAGGTTGTTTCCTCAGAAAACCATCTTCTATTTGCTTTCATAGTTTAGCTTCTTCACTTACCCACTTGATTTAAATAATTCAGTTCACATTAATTTTATTTAGTTTACTCTTTATTGTTTTTACTAAAACTGTATATAATTCAACAAAATCGAATATCTGGAGGCATTATTATGGCCCAAACAAATATATTAAGGATCTTTTTGTTTTTCAAATCGAAAGAGTAGTTGACCATTAATGTGTTGCGTTGCATGTTTGGATGTTCCAGTCACTTTCTATTTTTTTTTTTTTTCTTTTGTCAATGAAGATTCATTCAAATAAACACAAGTTGTAGATAGAAGCTCCCTTGAAGGGTAATATCTCTTAAAGAGTTTTTAGCGATAGCATCCGCGTTACAATTTTGAGTTCTAGGAATAAACGAAAAGGATAAAACGTCAAAATAAGAGGATAGGAGACAGATATCACTAGTGATACCATAAATCTCTCGTGAATCTGACGATGTGTTGATTGCATTAACAAAAATCTTTGCGTCCGAACTAACATGAAGCCGCAAGTAGCATAAAACAATGACTCACCGAAGTGTTTTTAAGATCGCCAACGCCTCCTCCATTAGGGGGGAAGCCACAAAATCAGCCATACCGGAGAAGGTTTGATGTCGTCTCGTGTGAGAGTCTCCAATACAATTCCTAAACCCGTTAGCTTGAAGGTCGATCTCCAAGCCGCGTCCGTATGGACAATGGAATAGTCTTCATGGCGTTGTTCTTTTAGGTGAGGTTGTTGTCGAGATCCGGGTTGAACTGTTGTCTTTTAGGTGAACTTGTGACTCTTGCCACTCTCTTTCATCACCTATTGCTTTTGTCAATATTTCCTCTTGTGAGAAGTTTTATTTCTTTTTAAATTTTCTTACTTATAATGACCATTGAGCGAGCGCAACGGCAATGAGATCACTAATGTGTTGTTTCCTCGCAAACTTCTACCTAATCCTGGCACAAGCAGGGTACTTGATACTTGTCTTAGTAATTGGGAAAAATATTTGACTTGATACTTAATTGGAAAAAATATTTGTGGTGTACTAATTTAAACAATTATATGCCAAAAAAAATATCCGTCCAAAATTCAAGAATTTGATCTGAGAAATCGCCAAAATTTGGTCGAAAAGGGGTTTTCTGTCCGAATTTCAACAAAAACACGTGGCCAGTTCTAGATGGTCGAAAAACGCGGGATGGTCGAATTTTGGTCGAAATTTTTCGACCAAATTATGACGAATCAGATTTCGACAAAATGATAACGAATGTATTTGTGACGAAATACTGATGAAACTTATTGGCAACATTTTGACCAATAACTGATGAACATATTTTGACGAAATTTCGATGGTTCATCTTGTGACCATATTTCGACCAAATATCGACGGGGTATGAAATCGAGGCAAGTAGTGAGAGTTTGGTCGAAAAAATCAAGGTATTTATGTAATTTAATCATCTTTGGTCAATAATTAAGGGTATTTGCGTAATTTAACGTCTGTGGCCAATATTTGGTCGAAAATTTAAGGGGTATTCCCATAATTTAATCAAACTTAGCCATTATTTGATAGAAATATTGAGGGTATTCGCCTAATTCTATAGTTCTTGGTCAATTTTTGGTCGAAAATTGTAACATAAACAATTCACACAATTATCCGTAAGTTATTGGTGTGATTCCGTAACATTTGATTTGCAGGTTTGTGTAAACAACAATAATTAAGGAATTTTAACAGATACTTTAACAGTAATCATCGATAACCATTTAGAGATATCTGTTTCTTCATCAACATGCACAAGGAGTTCAAATTCAATACTTTAATGCTCTCGTCGAAATTTGGCCATAAATTTTTGTGACTATATTTCGACCAAAATCTTATTTTTATTATTTTGAATATTTTAATTATTCTCGTCAAATTTTGGTCAAATTTTTTTATCACACCAACCAGTCAACTACTGACGAAACTTGGTCAAAAATTCGTAATATTTTTCTAGTCATAATTATCGCGAGAGATAGAAGTAAAAGAGACCAAAGAAGAGACACGAGAAAGAAGGAAATAAAAGAGGCCTTCTCTGACCACGTCAATGGCGCCGAAGCCGGAAAGGCGAGGTGAACATAATTGACGACGGAGAGAGTTTCTTTTTTTTCTTTAGGGTTTCCGGCACTAGACTAGGATTAAAAAAATAGAAACAGTACAATTAATCAATCGTACTATTTTTCTAATAAAAAAAACCGATTTACAATTTAAAACAAAAAATCTGACTTCTCTAATAAATTTAGTAAAATTATAACTTATATCTCTTGCACTATATAAAAAAAGAATTGAATCCTCAAATCTTTCACCAAACAAACAAAAATTAACAATAATCAAAAGAATGATGAAATCAAAAGAGAATATGTTTGTGACAATTTTGATTGTGATATGCATATTTATAAGTAACATTGATGGAAAATATATTCATTATCCACCAAGGAAGGATTTAGGTAACGGATGTGATCCAAGGTTTCCTACGGCTCCATGTTATAGGCGTGTACCGGCAAATCCGTACAGACGAGGATGTACGGTTATCAATAGATGTCGTCGTTCTCCATCTTTGAAAGGTGGTGTCGGAGAAAAACAAGATGAAGGAAGCCCAAGTTATTAATTGAGTATTAAGTTACTTTATTCTATCATAATTGTTGAGAAATAAAAGAAGTATTAAGTTTCTTTATGTTATGATAATTGTTGAGAAATAAAACCGATAACACCGTTATTGGTTCGATACTTCTATAGAATATTCATGACTTTAAGAAATCTAGAGTTGTGTAGAGTTTTATAGAGTCTTTGAAAGTTTTAGGAAATGTAAAGAGTTTCAGAGATTTTCTTAGTAATGATTTTGAGAATATTTGAAAATCTCACCTAAATATGAAAGATTTTGAAATTCATCTATATAATATTTGGGAAGTACAAAATTCAAAGAAAGTTTAGTTTTGGAGATATTTACAATGTGATGCCATTATTGAAAAAAATTTAATTTAAAATTAAAATTATAAAAATCTAATAAAACGAAAGATAAAATTATTTCTATTTTTAGGCCGATTCCATGTTAATATATTCTTAGACCAATTCCATGGTTTATTAACATATATATATATAAGAGTATATATTAAATTAAATTAATGTAAATTATAGTTTGGTATTAATGTTTTAATTAATATTTCATAGATCGAGGATCCTCAACCATTGCCATTGGTTGTTGAAAATATTATTGGGAAAACTTACCAATTTTTGGTAAGTGTGGAGAAAGAAAATATTGCCAAATACAATGATATTTTCAAAGTGGCAAAGGTGATACTCAACAATAGTAGTAATGAAGAGTTTTCTACTACAACTTTAGAAAATTCGTCATATTCCTCTGATGAACAGGTAATATTATTTTCTAAAGCTTTTTATAATTGTATGTTGATGTTTATTCATAAGCTAATAAAACAATATCATGTTTACAGGTTCTAAAGCTCACTAATAACAATGATAAGAATATGACAATTACATCTACTCCATCTTCTAAAAGAAAAGTTCAAGTTCGGACCAATCATCTTCTAGCAAAAGACAATGTTTCCTTGAAAGAAATATTATAAATATTGATGAAAACGATGGAATCTCAACAATATAATTGAAGAGGCAGAGGTCCTTAAATCATATGAAAAGAAAAATCTCCTTTTGAAGAATATTAAGGTTGAGAAGGATTAATTATTCTAGGAGATGGTTTTTTCTTTTCTTGTTTTTGGGTTAAAACTTGGACATAGTTTTTTTATTACTTTTTTTTATCATCAATACATGCTTTTTGGAGTTTTTTTTTTCGTTTTTTTTGGTAAAATAGATATTACATTATATTTTTAATTTTTTAGCTTATGCAAAAAAATTGATCGATACATCTGAGACTACATTTATTTTGGCTGAAAGATTAAAAACCACGTTTCATTTCCAGATACAAAAATGGTTTAAGTATGCTTGATCTAATTCTGCAACAATATGAGTTTGAACTTTGTTTTTAATTTATTTATTTGAAGTTCAATTTTTTTTTTTGGGTCATGAATTTGAAGTTCAATCTATAACTCTATACTCTATTTAAAATATTCTCTTATTATTAATGGTATGTACATCTTATGTAAAAAAGATTTTATGCAAGTATGTTTCTTTGTTTTAAGAAGTATAAGGAATGAGGAACTAGGATCCACAAAAGAGTAATTAACCAACTATAAAACCGATACAAGATTGCCTAATCAATATAAAAAAACCCAAATACTGATTCAGAACCAGCACATTTACATAACTACATAAGCCAAAACCATAACAAAAAAAAAAAAAAAAACTACATAAGCCAAAACTATCTATGAGCAATTTTCAGGACAGTGTCTCCATTCACTAGCCGGAAAAAAACATATTCAAGAATAATTAATCCTTTTTAATATTATTTTATTTTATTTTGGATTTTTAAGCTTTCAATTAAAATATGAGTAGATTAATTTTCATAATAAAGCTTTTAAATTATGAATTTAATTAAATATTGGTATCTACTAACGTAGATAATTTTGTTATTATTATTATGCGAATATTTATTTTTAAACAGAGGATAATTACGTTATTAAAAATAGATACTAATAATATGTTGACAAAAAAAAAAATACTAATAATATAGGATAATTACGTTATTAAAAATAGATACTAATAATATGTTGACAAAAAAAAAAATACTAATAATATCACTCTTGGTTAATAGATATTTGCATATGTTTGGGTAAAATATGATAATTACGTTATTAAAAATAGATACTAATAATATGTTGACAAAAAAAAAAAAAACTATTAATATCACTCTTGGTTAATAGATATTCGCATATGTTTGGGTAAAATATACTAATAATAGATAGGTTCATACTAAAAATATATATTCACATTTGTTTGGTACTTACAAACGTAGATAATTGTATTGCTAAAAATAGATACTAATAATTTATGCGAATCATTAGAATCATTAAAAATAGATATTATTTTAAATTCTGTTAGAAATATAAAAAGAAGGGTCTATTTTAGAATCTAGCACTTAAATAACATACCTTATAGGAAATAGCACCACTTGTACGGTTCAGATCCGCGAAAATTTGAGACGAAAATACCCTTAATGAAAACGACTGCGTTTTGGCGGATAACATGTCGTGCGGTGTAATAAAACGGTGAGTTTTGATATTTTGAGATGGGCCTGTAAAACGCTCGTGTGCTGGGCTTTTTGTCTTGGTGGTAATCGGGCTATATTGTCAAGAACGCTGATGGACTCGATGATATGTATAGATGGTAAACGGGCGTATACTGGGTTTA
>CM071721.1:11816726-11832414 GCA_036630335.1 Physaria fendleri | reverse complement strand
AAAAAAAAAAAAAAAAAAAAAAGTAATTCAGCCTTCAGCAGAAGAAGAAATTACAGACAGCTCAAGAGTTTGGAGAATTCAACGGATTTTATTTATTTTCTTTTCTAAGTAGTCCTCCCCAGCAGGAAAATATTGATGTGCTTGCTGAGATTGCCGAGATTGTTGAGCTGCCAAGAACAGAAGACAAAGTCAAAGAGTCAACATTATGACTAAATTTTGAGAAATTCTGCATTTCTCTTCATTGTAAATGAAATTCATTGATAGATCAATAAATATTGATTGTTTGTTGTTATCATGCTCGTGTGAAATACATATGAAATCAACTAATCATTAACACCATTGTCATTGTCGATCCCAAGTGACCCTATACCACGATAAAATAGAATAGCAAAATGTTTCAGTTACCTTGATGACCGCCAAATTATATCAGGTTCCATACACGGATCCACTATGGGAATTAGTGTATCTTGATGTTCAGTAATCATGGAATCTGTACACAAAGCTTCTCCCTCCGGACAAGGATAAGAAGAAACTGATGATTCTCCTGTGTTTGTTATTATTTGGTCACAGGGTAAGTTGAAATATTCTTCAGATGATGTCATCTGCATAATAAATCAAATGATCAAAACTTTTAGATAGTTCATCCCTGAAAAAACAATCAAAAGAATGTTACTTTCAAATTATGACGAAAAGGATTACCTGCATCTGCTTATTGCTTCTCTCAGTCTCTACAACATCACATTTTTCTCCAGGCTGTTGGTTGTACTCTGTTTTAGAGCTTCTTCCATCTCTAACATATTGAGGTGGGGACACATTCAAGAGCCGTACACCACATTCTTTTATCCCCGGATTCCCCCAGATTGCTTCAAACCTAAATTCCACATTGTTAAAGTCTAATTTAGATGGAAGACCTGTAGACCGAAACTTGAAGGAACACAAAACCAGATGATCTGTCTTCCACTTATATAGGCTAACCATCGCTGCGAAATGCCGATAAATTTTTTCATTGAAGCGGAAAGATATTCGCAGGCTCATGGCAATTTTGATTGTAGGTTCAACCACAACACAAACATTAAATCGCAAGAATTTATGAGAAAGAGAGCTCTGAGGTAAAGTGACAGTTAGGGAGTCTCCATAAGCTCGATGCTTGAAATATGTAGGCACTTCTCCACCTGGTAAGATCACAGTTGACTTCAAGGAAATCCCTGAGATTTTTGGCCTTCGAAAGATCTGGAATTTCTTTCAGGTTTTTAGAATATGACATATTCATCTTCTGAAGACTCCCAAGCGACTAAAACAGAAAATAAAACATTGTTAAACTTCAATCATATAGTATATGATTATGATTATAATTAGAATGAAGACATATTAATGTTTAGAAAGCGTGGATCAGAAGCCATTTTGAAAATTGTGGTATAAATTAGTTATAACAGAATTCAAACAAACAATCAGCAAATGCTGTAATTATTGACAATGTACCTGGATGCCTTCCCATAGCTTTTTCAGCTTGTTTCCTTTCACTTTGAGACGAACGAGATGTTCGGGTAGAAATTTACTTGGATTACATTTCCTAAGGCAATCGAGATAATCAAGTCCATGGAGATTCTTGTTCCATAAACAATCTTTTAAGATGATCTCAGTTCCATGTGGTAAACTTCTCATTCTAATCTGAGGGAAATTTTTCAAGCTGGGGCACTTCAAGAGATTGAGGTACGCAAGAGATTCCGAGTTGAGAGGACTTGGAAAATTCTCTAGCTTCTTGCAAAATGAAAAATCTACTAACTCGAGGTTTATGGCTTTAGAAAGATCTGGAATTTCTGTTAGATATTCGGAACCACGCATTGTAATCGCCTTGAGGTTTCGAAGTTGCTGAAATCAAAATAGGGAAAGTGGGAATACATATAAAACCACATTAATAAAGATAATGGCATTCGTGATTCTCAACTAATATAGTAACGAATTAGTTACCTGAGTTCCTTCCCACAACTTCTCAAGCTTACTATACGCCATTCTGAGTTCAACAAGAAACTCTGCCTTAAAATTAGAAGGCAAACACTTCAATGGACAATTATCCCATTCTAGCCATTTAAGTTTTGGAGGCAGGTAGACGAGATAAGCTTGTGGGCAGTTATAACGACTATGAATTTGTAGAAATTGGAGATTAGACATTCCTTTGAACGAGTTTTCAACTATTGAGATATATGATTCTAGTGCTGATGCATCAAAACATATTGCGAGTACAGTTTCCGTGCCCTGGAAAAAAAGTCCGGAGAAAGAGCATTATCTCAACAGTAGCATCAAAACAGCTTACATATAACATAAAGTTATGCATTTAAATTTAAAACAAAGCAGTTGCGAATGAACTTACTGTTTGATGGGTAAATACGTCTGTAATTTCCTCAGCATCAGTTAGAAATCGACGTTTTCCAGGATTATCCTTAGAGTCTGCATAGTCAATTTCTATACCCAATTTCTCTAGTAAATTGTGCATCTCTACGATTTCTCCATATACGTATGAGGGACTTCTCGGCCAATCTTTTAATCCCAGCGTTACCATCGCCAAAAAAGTCATTGATGAATTGAACACTCTTACCATTGAATAAGGATGCAATCCAAAGGAATATATTTTTATATTTTTCTTCCAATCTATCGTAGCTGACCCTTAATGGTTTCATAATATCTCCGTCCAAACCATGTAAAGACTCCATCCACTCTTCTTTTGTCCTTCCTTTTAAAGACGAACCCAAGACACTGAGACCCAAAGGAAGATTACCTGCGACCTTCGCAACTTCAACTGCGATTTCCCTAAAATCATCCGGTGGAGAGTCTTGGGCGAAAGCATTTTGGGATAACATCTTAAGAGCAATATCTTGTGCTGGTAGCTTTACCTCATATAAGAGGTCAATACCATGAGCCTCAAGAAGATGTCGATCTTGAGTGATGACAATAATTCTGCTTCCAGGTCCAAACCATTCACTTTTTCCCACCAATGTCTCGAGAAACACTAGTTTAACAACATCATCAAGAACAATAAGAACTTTCTTCGAGTTTAACCTTTTCTTCACTTCACCAGAATTGTTTATCTTTAGGTCCTTTTGTTCTAAGATTTCCGAGAGAAATGTTTGTTCCCAATTCAACTTCATTCCATAGAGGTCCTGGTCGGTGCATTTGTAAGTCGTGAAATTGCAAAAAGGGAATTTGGGTGAGAGATGACTGAAAAGAACTCCTCCTAAGGTACTCTTACCAACCCCTGATTGTCCCCAAATACCGATCATTCTAGCTTCTTCAGATTCCAAGCACAATATTGATTTTATTGCTTCAATATGAGCTTCGATTCCGACAAAGTCACCAAAATCATTAGACGGTGGAAAAAGTTTATTGGAAACATCATTGACTATCTTCTCAACCATATGCGCTTCATTAGGCCTAATAAAAAATAGTCAATTATGTCAATAAAGACACGAGCGAAGTCTATGCAAAAATAAAATTGTAGTTCTGACATAACTAAAACACCCAGAGAAACAATGGAATCAAAACATCATACCCATTACGAAGATCTTCTCCGGCCATATTTGCTACATCTGTAAGAGCTTCCTTCCAACTTTGTATATGATCCTTATGCTTTCCCTTACATGTCTTTTTAAAGAATTTTCCAAATTCTCCGGTCTGTTTTCTAACATCAGAAGGATCAATGTAATAGAAAATCGGTATAACCATTTGACCCAACTCCTTGTAACTTTTGTGAATCTCCACCAATTCATCTAAGCACCAAGTGGAAGCAGCATAGTTCTTAGAGAATATGACTATTGAGATCCTTGCTTCTCTAATCGCTGTTAAAAGCTCATGACCGATTGAGCTGCTTCTCTGGATCTTATTATCTATGAATGAATTGATAGATCTGCGGTCAAACTCCTTGAGAAGATAGCTGAGGAACCCTCTCCGAACATCTTCACCGCTGAAGCTAGGAAAAACGTCGTATCTCCGGCTGCCAGAAGAAGAAGCCATAGAGATTTGAAGTAAAGATACTGAAATTAGAACTCTGTTAGAGAAATCATATTCTGAAAACTGAGATACATAAATTGAAGCTGAGATGCAGATTATGGAGAAGCTTCGTAAATGTGATTTGGAAGTTGACTTTTTTTTTTTTTTTTTTTTTTTCTTTTTTTTTTTTTTTTTTTTGGGATGAATTATTTGGAGAAGACTTTGCTATCGTGCTACGCACGATATTTCAAGGCTTTTGCTCACAAAACCTTTTTTTTTTTAATTTGTTTTTTAAGAGCCCAATTGGTTGCATCCATGACTCAAAAAAATTTGGGTATAGTTTTAGGTTAATCTATTGTAACTATAAAATTAATGAAAAATGATTAGTAAACATGTGATTTTTAAAATATCAAGTGTGAACAGATGATACAATTGAATCAATCATAGTGTCTTTAAGGCAAATAGTTGTGTTTTGTCTTTTTGAATTATTTCGTTTTCCTAATTTTGAGTGAAAATGGGGCAACAATAGTCACATACAAAGGATGAGATGCTGTTTCAAGAAGTGAGTATCAAATGGCTTCTCCGAGAAGGTGCAGAACATCTATATGATGATGCAGCAAAAAATCTGCTTCAGTTGGGTTCTAATGTCAATACTCATTATTCTAGTATTGTTATTCTTAAGAATCTTCTTTGCTCATTTCTTGTCTTTTGCAAAGTTTGTGCTTATACTCATTTCTTGTCTTTTGCAAAGTTTGTGCTTATATGAATGATGAATCTGGACATTTTGTACTTATTGGTATCATCAGGTTGTAATGTTTGTACTCCTCTGCACCATGATGCAAAAACTGACTTCTTGAGATGGTTCAGAAACCTGTTCTTGCTATTCTCTTTCTTCAATCTAATGACATGATTCGTTATCACTTTTTCTTAGAGTGTTCGTTTACGTCTAATGTCTCTATGGAAAATGACATGATTCGTTATCACTTTTTCTTAGAGTGTTCGTTTACGTCTAATGTCTCTATGGAAATTCCGATACGTGCAAGGTTTGTTGAGAATGACAGTCAAATAGAAGATGCTCATCAATCTGATATCTGTGACTATTAACATACATTTTGAGATTGGTGTAACTAAAAAAGCAATAATGTTGTTTTAAGAACCTAATATCACAGGCTATGGAATGGAGTCAATAAGGGCTTCTTGTTCTCAGAAAATGTTCCATCATCAGCTAAAGAAGTAAGAAACCATCAAAAGTTGTTTACGAAACAGAGCTGGAATATGTTTTCTTGTGCAATAAAAGCAATATAACAGAAAATGAAATCAATGAAAAAACTTTGGGATTTGAATAGAAATGGTGGTAGTAAAGAAGAACAGAGAATGTGTATAATGTCACACAAATGCAGCAATCAAATGATTGGAGAGGTTAGAAGGTTGTAGGATGAGATGTTACCTTAGGGATTAAGCTTTTCAGATCCAAGATATTAACATGAGTAGCTCACGCCTTTCACTGTAGTCTGAAGGCACAATATTTATATATGGAATTAAGTAGTTGAATAGATGTATGGTACAACACAAAAATGCACTTATTATTATAAAAAGCAAACCCAGGAATGTAGAAACAGAGTAATTCAGCCTTCAGCAAAAGAAGAAACTACAAACATTATGATCAAGAAAGGTATAATGTATAGCTAAAAGGTATAAAAGTTAGATTTTAGGTATAATGTATAGCTAAAAGGTATAAAAGTTAGATTTTATTTAACAAAACATTGTGCATAGCCAGAGTTGGAGCCTCTTCAGACACACACACAAAAAAAAAAAAACATGCTTCCATTGAACTCAACTATTAGTTACAACTAATTTAGTCTAACCACTCGACTATGAACATGATCAATATTTCATTTACAAGAACCAAATTTTATATAATACGTAGAAATTTTTAAAACTTGCGGCCCAAAAATTCTCAAAAATATCGGAGGCCCTAAGCGATGGCTTATGCGGCTTATGCCACGGGTCGGCATTGTGCAAAGCTAAACCGAATTATTTGCAAGACATTATGTAAACATAGTGAGTTGGACTCTGGACCTAATGGTTATTATATATATGTAAAGATCCATGCTTCAACACTCTACCAAATTACATTTTATGACTATTTTTTTTTTGTTGGGGTGGTTAAGTTTTGAAGGTTGTAGGATGAAATATCAGAGGATTAACTTTCTCATCCTAAATGTTAAAATGAGTAGCTCACTACTTTAACATCTGTCTAAATGCACAATTAAATATGGAATTAACACAGATGTAAAAAAGAGTAGTTTAGACTTCAACGGATTTTTTCTTTTCCTTTTCTTTGAAGTAGACCTCCACAGCATGAAAATATTGATGCGTTTGGTGAGCTTTTTGAACTGCCAAGGAAAGTAGACAAAAAGTCAAAGAGTCAAAACATTATGACTAAATTTAGAAGTTCAAAATTATGAATTATCCAATTAGTGGAGCTCTGCATTTCTCTTCATTCGAATTAAGATTCTTTTATTAGATCAATAAATATTGCTTGTTTGTTGTCGAAAGCCTATAGAATCATCTTATCGCTAGCACCATACTCATGGTCGACCCTAAGTTATCCAATAACACAATAAAACAGAATAGTAAGATGTTTCAGTTACCTTGATGACTGCCAAATACGAGCGATGGGAAGTTGTGCATCTTGTTCTTCAGTAATCATGGAATCAACACTTCAGTAATCATGGAATCAACACAATAAGCTTCCCCCTCCAGACGTGGGTGGGAAGAAACTGATGACGATTCTCCTTGCCTTGACACAGAGCTTCCCCCTCTAGACTGCTTATTGCTACTATCAATCTCTACAACATCACATTTTTCTCCAGACTGATTGTTGCACTCTGTTTCGGAGCTTCTTCCATCTCTATCATCCTGAGATGTGGGCACATTCAAGACTTGTATACCAACTTCTTTTATTCCCCGATTCCCCATACCTTCCAACTTCAATTCCACATCATAGGGGTAAGGGGAAAAACATGACGGCAGGAACTTAAAGGAAAACAAAACCAGATGATTCCTCCACACCTCTCGCATATCCACATTTACCTCATATACCTCATGCTTCTCATAGTCACCGAGGTAGCGGAAGTGTAGATACAACAATGAACGAAAAGGGGCTTGCGGTTTAACCACGACACAAACATTAAATCGCAAAAATGGATGTGAAAGAGAGCTCTGAGGAAAAGTAACAATTAGGGAATTTCCATAAGCTCGCTGATTGAAATATGTAGGCACTTCTCCGCCCGGTAAGATCACAGTTGACTTGAATGATTCTCTCGCATCTCTATCCAATTTTAACCAATTCTCGATCGTAAGATACCAATTCTCAAGCACTTCTCCGCCCGGCAAGATCACAGTTGACTTGAAGAATGATTGTATGAGGAGTTCTCTCGCATCTCTATCGAATTTTAAGCAATTCTTGAAATTAAAATACTTGTTATTTTCAACCTTATTTCCCTTTTCAATGGTTTCATAAGGATCTTCGATTGTTGCCACCAAAGTGGAATCACTCAACGCCGTGATGACACAATCCACACAGTCTGAAAAGTCGACCTGCTTAAGACTTGTGAGTCTGAAAGTCTTTGGGGAAATGTTCTTCAATTTACTGCAACCACGCATAGATAATTTAGTGAGTCTCCTGAACATCTCAATTAAACAAGGAACTTCTTCAATGGCAGTCTCATCTAAATAGAGTTCTTCAATACTATATGAAAGCTGAGGAAAACTTGTCAACTTTGAGCAACCACGCATTGAAAATTTAATGAGTCTTGGGAGAATCTCAATTAAGCACGAAACTTTTTCAATGCTTGTGTGATCTAAATGGAGTTCTTCAAGACTACTTGAAAGCTGAGGAAAACTCGTCAAACTTGAGCAACCATTTAGATTGAGGGTTTTGAGAGATGACAAGTTGACATCTACTGGAAGAACCTCCAACCCTGTGCATTTTTTCATAAACAATATCTCCAACTTTTGGAGACTTCCAATGGTAGAAGGAATCGTTACCAAACTTTTGCAATTGGAGAGATTCAAATACTTGAGATTGATGCCCTTTGATACCAAACTTTTGCAATTGGAGAGATTCAAATACTTGAGATTGATGCCCTTTGAAAGATCTGGAAATTCTTTCAGGTTTTCAGATTCTGACAAATCCATCCACCGAAGACTCCCAGTTGACTAAAAAAACATGTTAAGCTTCGGTCATTATAGAACAATCTATCTATGTTTAATATTATAATCAAGACATTAATGTGTATAGACCGTGGAAGACAAGCTATTCAGTTTTGGTTATACTTAATTAGTTCAAACAAACACAATCTTCAAGTGCTATAATATTAACAATGTACCTGGACGCCTTCCCATAGCTTCTCCATTATAATATTAACAATGTACCTGGACGCCTTCCCATAGCTTCTCCATCGTGGTGCCTTTCACTTCGAATTAACAATGTACCTGGACGCCTTCCCATAGCTTCTCCATCGTGGTGCCTTTCACTTCGAGATGAACTATATGTTCAGGGCGAAATTTAAGTGGATAAAATTTCCTAAGGCAATCGAGATAATCTAGTCTAGGCAGATTCTTGTTCCATAAACAATCTTGTATGATGATCTCAATTCCATGTGGTAAACTCTCCATTTTAATCTGCGGGAAATTTTTCAGGCTGTTGCATCCTTTGAGATTGAGGTACTCAAGAGATTCCCCATTGAAAGAACTGGGAAAACTCTCTAGCTTGAGGCATGACGAAAAATCTACTGTTTCGAGGTTTATAGCCTTAGAAAGATCTGGAATTTCTTTCAAATATTCAGAATATCTCATTATGATGGTCTTGAGGCTTCCAAGTTGCTGTAAACAACATAGGGAAAGAGACATATGAATAAAAACAACAAAAATTCTGACTCTCAACAAATAGAATGAAGAATTAGTAGTACCTGAGTTCCTTCCCACAACTTCTCAAGCTTACTATAATCCATTCTGAGTTCAACGAGAAACTCCGCCTTAAAATTAGAAGGCAAAAACTTCAATGGACAACCATACCAGTAGTTCAACGAGAAACTCCGCCTTAAAATTAGAAGGCAAAAACTTCAATGGACAACCATACCAGTCTACCCATTTGAGTTTTGGAGGCAAGTAAATGAGGTCATTTGGTAGACGCAATCTGTGTGCATTGCATAGCCAGTAATAAGGATCATCAATTTGTAGAAATTGGAGATTAGACATTCCTTGGAACGATTTTTCATATATTGAAAAATGTGATTCCAGTGTTGATGCGTCAAAAAATATCCCAAGCACAGTTTCCGTGCCCTGAAAAATAAAAGTTTCCGGAGAAATATGAATATCTTAACAATAGCATCAAATCAGATTTTATTTTGATTTATTCTTTTATATTCCAAAACCGGAGAAATATGAATATCTTAACAATAGCATCAAATCAGATTTTATTTTGATTTATTCTTTTATATTCCAAAAAATGTTATTTTATATTTTCAAACAAAATACAAAATTACTTATTTATATGTTTACATGTCAAATCGCCTATATATTAGTTGAGGGTATTTTGACATTAATTCTATAATTTAATATGAAGTCATGCATTTGAATTAAGCTGAAAAAGTATACTTACTATTTGATTGGTAAATATATCTAGAATTTCCTTAGCATCCGTCAAAAATCGAAGTTTTCCAGGATTGCTCTTGGACTCTGCACGAACAATTTCTCTGCCCAACTTCTCTAGCAAATTATGCATCTCAATTATTTCTTCCGGACTCTGCACGAACAATTTCTCTGCCCAACTTCTCTAGCAAATTATGCATCTCAATTATTTCTTCCTTTGGTCTTGTACATTCTAGCGAATTGATTTTTCCATTTGGTATTATACGTATGAGGGACTTCTCGGCCAACCTTTTAAGCCCGGTCTTATCATCTTCAAAAAAGTCATTGATGAACTTGACACTTTTACCATTGAATAAGGATGCAATCCAAAGGAATATTTCTTGTTCTTTTCCACCTAATCTATAGTAGCTGACCTTTAATATTTCCATAATATCTCCCTTTAAACCATTTTGGAGCGTAGGCAACAACTCCTTCCATTCTTCTTTTGTCCTTGGCAACAACTCCTTCCATTCTTCTTTTGTCCTTCTTTTTAAACACGAACCTAAAACTCGAAGACCCAAAGGAAGATTACCGGCAACCTTTGCAACATTAACTGCTAGTTCCTTAAAATCATCAGGTGGAGAGTTTTCCCCAAAAGCAGCTCGGCATAACATCTTAAGAGCAATATCTTCATCTGGGATCTTCACCTCGTATAAAAGTTCAATCTTATGACCCTTAAGAATATGTGTATCTTGAGTGATCACAATAATTCTACTTCTTGGCCCAAACCATTCAGTTTTAGCCACCAATGTCTCAAGAAACAATGGATTAACAACATCGTCAAGAATGATAAGAACTTTTTTATCCTTTAATCTTTCCTTCACCAAGCCAGAATTTTCTATCTTTATGTCCTTTTGACCTAAGATTTCCGAGAGAAAATTTTGTTCCCATTTCAACTTCATGCCAGAGACGTCCTTGTCCATGGGTTTATCGGTTGTGAAATTGCGAAAAGGGAATTTGGGAGAAAGATGACCGAAAAGAGCCCTTCCTAAGGTACTTTGTGAAATTGCGAAAAGGGAATTTGGGAGAAAGATGACCGAAAAGAGCCCTTCCTAAGGTACTCTTACCAATCCCCGATTGGCCCCAAATCCCGATCATTCTAGGGTTTTCGGACTCCAAGCACAATATTGAATTCATTGCCTCTATATGAGCTTCGATTCCAACAAGGTCATCAAAACCAATCGATGGTACAAGAAGTTTATTCAAAACATCATTGGCTATTTTTGCAACCATATGGGCTTCAGTAGGCCTAATAACAAATAGTCAATATTGAGGCATCCCTAAAGGCACCATCTACGTCTATACGAAATAAAATAGTAGTTCTATGTGTATATTCATATATTTAAAACAACATACCCGTTACGAAAGTAGTTCTATGTGTATATTCATATATTTAAAACAACATACCCGTTACGAAGATCCTCTCCAGCCATATTTGCTACATCTGAGAGAGCTTGAATCCACTCTTGTCTATGAACCTCTTGTTTTCGTTACATGTCTCTTCAAAAATCTTTCCAAATTCTCCAGTCTGTCTTCTAACATAAGAAGGATCAATGTAATAAAAAATTGGTATAACCATTTGATCCAACTCCTTGAAACTTTTGTAAATCTCCACCAATTCATTTAAGCACCAGGTGGAAGCAGCATAGTTCTTAGAGAATATGACTATTGAGATCCTTGCTTTTCTTAGAGAATATGACTATTGAGATCCTTGCTTCTCTAATCGCCGATAAAAGCTCAGGGCCGATTGGGCGGCTTCTCTCGATCCCATTATCGATGAACGAATTGATAGATCTGCGGTCAAACTCCGTGAGAAGATAGCTGAGGAACCCTCTGCGAACATCTTCACCGCTGAAGCTCGGAAAAACGTCGTATCTCCAGCTCTTAGAAGAAGAAGCCGCCATAGGAGACTATAGATAGAAGCTGCAATACAGTCAGTGGCGGACCTGGTTAATGACTTATGGGTTCAGATATTTTTTTCATAAAGAGAGAAATAATGTCACGTTCCTATCCTCATAGACTTGTATTGAAGACTTATTGTACAAAGACTTGTGTAGAAGACTTATTGTACAAGATATTTTTTGACTGGTTCAAATCATATCCTCTAGAACAAGACAAAATGTTAGTAATCTACAAAGAAACTTCGCCTTCCTTGACTTCCAAAGATATCTTATTAAAGATAGCAAATTTTTGTGGTCGTAAGTTGTCACTAAATGATGAGGAAACGTAGTCAAATAAGATTTCAATTTATGAAGTAATTTGTAACAAATACATGGAAACATAATTTATTAAACCCTGAACTTCTATATTTACCCAAAAAAACACATGTACTCTATCAGACCCAAAATAAAACAAGATACTTTTATATTACCCGTTTTAAACCGAAAACTTTTAAATTCGACCCAAAATTAGAAATGATGTTAAATCACTTAACGGCAAAAAATAACGGTGTTAATTAACGAACGATGTGGCCATGACGGACCCAAAACAAAACAAAATACTTTTATATTTACTCGTTTTAAACCGAAAACTTTGAAATTCGGTCCAAAATTAGACATGACGGTTAAATCACTTAACGAAGAAATAGCGGTGTTAATTAACGGACGACGTGGCGATAATAGGGATACAAGAACCAATCAGAACTGTCCACGTGGACATGATATGGAAAATCATATAATTAAAACGCACAAGTTGGGTTCGAACTCCTTACCCCAAATCAAAGGATGCACAACCACTACGCCGCGACTCGTTAAAAACTCATATACTTTTACTTTTCGTTAAAATTAAGATAGATATATATATATATGTATATGAGTTTTTAACGTGTATACTTGTATCTCTGTTATCGCCACGTCGTCCGTTAATTAACACCGTTATTTTTCTGTTAAGTGGTTTAACGTCATGTCTAATTTTGGGTCGAATTTGAAAGTTTTCGGTTTAAAACGGGTATATATAAAAGTATCCCCTATATATTATTTGAGAAGCAAAAACGCATAGGTGTCGTCGCCAGAATCACTCTCACGGACTATATTTGCGAACATACCATTATGATTTAATTTTTAGAATAATTATAAGTATATCATTACAAATATTATTTTATTTGGGTCGAATTTGAAAGTTTTCGGTTTAAAACGGGTATATATAAAAGTATCTTGTTTTGTTTTGGGTACGACACAGTACGTGTATTTTTTTTGGATAAATATAGAAGTTAAGAGTTTAATTGACATTTTTCCCTAATTTAAAGGGGTAATTTAATTTAAATAGTACGTGTATTCTTTTTTTTTCTTATCATGGTGATAATACATGCTATGTGTATTCAAATATTAATATTATAATGAAACAAAAAAAATATATATCTATAAAGTCCTGACCGTCTGTAACTTTTTGGGTTCAAACCTGTCATTAAGCCTATAAGCCCTATCCTGATTCGAGGACCGGTGCATTATTCTAGTCTTTCAAGATTTATTTATTGTCCCTACAAATCACCACAAGATCTTTCCAGTGTTTTGTCCCCATTCACATACTTATGCGGATTATTTCCCATAAGGTTACCTATCTTTGACTACTCCAGCTCAAGCACGCTTAATCTTGGAGTTCTTTCAAGATGTTTGTCGGAAAATATAAGTGCACTTTGATGACATAATGGCCAAATCAATTCTTTTAGTCTCTCTCAGGCACCACAAAATCACCCCCACTAAGAGACCGCAATTTCCTTGTTGCGTAGACATACCATCACCCTCTGATGGTGTGAGTTCAACTAGCTTCACATGTATATGGTTTTAGCTTTGATACCAATTGTAACACCCCGACTGCCAATAACCCTTATTAGACCCACACCTGTCGTTAGACCCATGGCTCCCCACCTGGTCTCAGGGTCGGTGCATCATTTCTGGAGGTTTTAAAGAATTGTTTATCAACCCTACAAATCACTACATGATCTTTCCCTATGTTTTCTCTTCACTCACACTTCTGTAAATTACTCTCGGGAAGGTCACTCATCCTTGACTACTCAAGCTCAAGTACGCTTAACCCTGGAGTTTTGTCAGAATGTTTGACGAAAAAAAATAAATGCATTTTGATGACATAGGTGGCCAAATCAATTTCTTTAAAATCTTTTCATGCACTACCATGTGTTCCGGCTTGAAGAGCTGCTACCACACCCGCCGGTCATGGGGGCGATCTTCCTTGGGTATTTCGGATGCAAGTCTTCTTCGGATGCAAGTCTTCTTGACCTCCCTTTTGCTCTTGCTTCCTCGGTTTCTTTTGTCTACGACGACTTCATCTCCAAATTTCACCGTCATTCAAGACCCTCTCACCTGAGCGACTGCCACCGTCATTCAAGACCCTCTCACCTGAGCGACTGCCGCTAGTGCTGGGCATTCGGTTCATTCTATTTTTTTGGCTCGCTATATTAGAAAATATACCCCATTAAAATTCGGTTTCGGTTCAATTTTTGTTCGAATTTTTGGTTCAGACATTTGGGGTATTCGTTTTTTCTTTTCGTTTTTTTTTTCTTTTCAAATAATAGATTTTCATTTTCACTTCTTCTCCATATCTCTTCTTCAGCATGTCTTTTTCATGTGTTGATCTGAAAATTTTAACAAATTTTAATTCGAAAACAAACTACAAGAACAAGAGAGATCGATGAGGAAAATGAAGATCGGTGCTACGTTATTGTTAAGGAATAAAACGCAATATCATTTTTTGCTTTTTAGGTTGATGTAATGAAGATGAGCATAAACTTTTTTAAAAATTTTTGATGTATATTGGACATATAAATGGAAACTAATTAAATTATGGGTCTTTTGGGTTTTTACTTGTTTTTTTTGATTAACCGGTATCCTGGATGGTTTTGCCAACCAGACTAATTTTTTTTTGATTAACCGGTATCCTGGATGGTTTTGCCAACCAGACTAATTCGGACTGGGATTCAGAGCAGGTAATATGGTCTCCTCCTCGGCTTACCTCGTCCATAGGCGATAGTTACATATTGTAAATATTGATCTAGTTCAGACATTCGGCTCGTTCGAGTTTTTTTTGTTCGGTTTACTAGGTTTTCAGTTTTTTTTTTTTGTTTTGTTTATTTGTTTATCAATTTATTATGTATTAAAATAGTTTTTTCCGCTTGATTTTTTAGATTGATTTTCCACTTATTTTGTATCAGTGTTGATTCTGATTTTTAGCGGGCCTATGTAACCAAGTCCTATGTCTTGGAACATTTCACGAGGTTTTTACGCGGAGAACTCTTCACTGGAAGGTGTAGTCCTGCCTCAAGAACCTGATTACTCTCCTCCAGTTCGCCGGAAGTCAGCTGGAGAACCCACAGTTGCAAATCATCGGCTCACTCCTCTGTGTCGAAATTAGGGCACCACCCAGTTGAGCTAATGGACTTTGAGCCTATCTTTCGTTGTGTAATGGGTTGTGAATCCACTAAAATTAGCCTTAGGTCCAATCTTTTAATGAAAAAGAACTGTTGACAAAGTAAAAAAAAACACAGTACATGTATTTTAATTAGTTTTATTAGAGTTAGAATTTGTTATTATATACATGTAAATATTTGTTGACTGGTTCAAGTTTTAGGTTTTTCAAAAACATAGTTTTTTTAAGCATTAAATTTAAAGCAATCAAATTTTATAATATTTTAAGCTCTAAAAATTATGCTTTATAACTATTTTTTCAAAGTTAAAATTTTTTTTCAAAACTTAAAATCATTTTGATGGTTTTTTCCTATTATAGAATAAATTTTCAAAGCTATATTTTTTTGGATTGGAAAACTTTACGGAAACATTTTGCATAAATATTTTTACACAAGGTCTAACAAATTTTTGTCGAAAATTTAACTATATTTATCAATTATTTTTCATTTAGTTACACATCTCTAATAGATAAACCCACAAATATAACAGGTAAATCTAAGGTACAATCAAAACTCTACGACCACAATCCTAAAGTTGCAACCTAAAAGTTTACGACCATAATTCTACAGCGAAAATCTTAAAACTACAGTCCT
>CM071721.1:11765045-11780119 GCA_036630335.1 Physaria fendleri | reverse complement strand
GAGCACGAAGCTACCAGAAGAATGAGAAACGAATTCATGGCAGCTTGGGACGGGCTCAGGTCAAAAGACAGCCAAAGGATACTCATTCTTGGTGCCACCAACCGTCCCTTTGATCTTGATGATGCTGTCATTCGTCGTCTACCAAGACGGTACCACCTGATTTAACTTTCATTTTACCTTCGTGAAAATTGTTAGGTAACATTAAGCTGCGAATTCTGAATTTGAAAGCTTGTTATATCACCTGGGGATTGTAGGATATACGTGTCTACGACCGCTGAGTTTGGATGACTTTATTCAGTCTAAAGCTAAGGTAATTAATTAGTTGCATCAATGCTGGGTAAAAAGATGTATCTCAAGTCTTTGATTTTTTCGTTTTTTGCATTATTGATGATTGATATAATGATTCTGCAGGTGAGTCCATCTGTGGCGTACGACGCGACAACAATGAACGAGTTGAGAAAATGGAATGAACAATATGGTGAAGGAGGAAGCAGGACAAAGTCTCCATTTGGCTTCTAAAGAAAAATGTCAATTTTGATAGAGCAAAACAATATGGTGAAGGAGGAAGCAGGACAAAGTCTCCATTTGGCTTCTAAAGAAAAATGTCAATTTTGATAGAGCAAAAGTGTTTTCATGTCTTTTACTTTGTGATCATATAGTGATGTAACCCTCAGTGCCAAAGATAGTATAGTTAACTCCTCGGAGAAGGAAACCTTTGTCAAAAAAGCATGAACAGCCGATAAGAAGTCCGCACCTATAAAACATCGGTCTAACTTAAATTGCATCTATACGAATCAAAGCGATAAAAGGTTCCAAAAAAAGGGTAAAGCTTAGTTAGATATGTGTTGGTACTTTCCTTTAAGACTTGAGAAATCCTAATCATTACAACCATGGCCTCTACAAGCTTCTGATACTCCTGAGCTTGTCTCTCAATTAGGTTTTATTGAGAAAGTAAAGAAACGAATTCAAGACCAAATAATACCAAAAAAATTCTGAACAGTTTGTTTCAAGTTTCATAGACAACAAAAAACTTATCATCATCATCATTATCACAGTTTTTTCAAGCTTCACAGACAACACAAAAACTTATCATCATCATCATTTGTTGGCCTTAAGCCATTCAAGAATACGTTTCTCAGACTCAGTGAGCTCTGCTTCTGTCTTTCCCTTTATAGACCCTTCCACAAACTCAAAATAGTCTTTATAATTCCTCTTGTAATAACCCTCCAATCTCTGTTTCATTTTCCCATCATTAACCAACAAATCATCACAACATTTTCATACAAAACATAACCAAACAACTATGCTTTTTTNTATTATTCAAAACGCTTTCACAAAATACACAGTTAAGTAAAAAGATTACTCTGAAGAAGCTGATCACTAGTGGTCAATGCGGCTGCAATAAAGGAAGAAGAAGAGAAGATAACGTTTCTGCGTTTTAAATCAGCGGTTAAAGAATCGCGTTTGGTTTCATTTCTACGTACAGCTTTAACATTAGAAGAAGCATATCTGTTCACTGTTACAGTTAACGCCATGAGAATGTTTTGGCTTATGGAGCTCATCTTTTTCCTCTCTTCTTCACCACAAAGATAAGATTCTAGTTTTTGTTTAGTGTCTTATCTACCGTTACAGATAAGCAAAAATATCCTTTTATTTACAAAAAATTCCCTAACTATATAATTTTACAATATAACCCCTGAAATATCCCAAATTCCAACCATTGTAATGAGCGATAATAAAAATGACAAGCAATCCCTAATTTTGCCTCAAAAATCCACAAAGCATTGATCTTTATTAGTCGGATAGTCATCTACACACGTCTCTTCTTCTTCATTGTTTGCTACTATGGCGACTTCTCTGGTCTCTCCTTTCACGTCTAACCATGAAGTTGTCTGTTCCAAGTTTGTTCTTCCCAAATCGCAGTTCATGTCGGGATCTAAGCTCTTCTCTTCTAATATGCCTTGCTCTACTGTTTATCGACGTACAAGACGATCACACTGCTTCGCTTCTGCTAAAGATATGAGCTTTGACCATATCCCTAAACAATTTCGTGGAGACAATCTCAAAGACGGAGGTACCTGATAAAACCTTAGTAACCCATTTATCTGCAATTGTTCTAAGTGTAGAAATGATTTGAAAAGTAAATTAGATTGTAGTAAAGATTGTTTCTTTGGGGTTTAGTTTCGTTTTTGCAATACGTCGATCTTGCTTACCATCTATGTTCATCAAATTTGTGTTAGTTTGAAACTCACTACTGTGAGAAAGTGAAAGTCTTTTGTCCTTTGATTAGTTATCGTCTGTGGTTAAATCACTACTGTGAGAAAGTGAAAGTCTTTTGTCCTTTGATTAGTTATCGTCTGTGGTTAAACGTTTAGTTTTATTTAGTTTTGCAGAACTTTAAGAACGTACCGCAATACTTTTACGGGCTTAATCAAGCTCAAATGGATATGTTTATGACAGAGGATAGCCTTGTCCGTAAGCAAGCTGAAAAAGTTACAGAGGTTATATATCTTTCAAGCCTTCCTATCAGTCTATTTACAGTTCCTGAATCTGGAAACAGCTAAGAGGAGAACACTTTTGCTTCTCTAATATACGAATTGTATGTCGTCTTTTGGTGTGCTTAACAGGAAAGCATCTCGTCTAGAAGAAATTATTTGGACAATGGAGGAATATGGAGTATGTCCGGTATGAATGTAGCAGATCCTAGGAGATATAGCATGAGTGTTCAAATGTACAGAGGTGGAGGTGGTGGAGGATCTGCAAGACCAAGAACTGCTCCTCCAGATTTGCCTTCTTTGCTCTTGGATGCTCGGACCAAGAACTGCTCCTCCAGATTTGCCTTCTTTGCTCTTGGATGCTCGTATATGCTACCTTGGCATGCCAGTAAGATCTTCATGTCTCAAAACCTTGTTATTAACCAATTTCTTTGCTATTGTTCTTCATCTCCCCTCATGCAATGTATATTGCTCTCTTTTTCTTTCTGCATTTTACTTGCAGATTGTACCTGCAGTTACTGAGTTACTCGTTGCTCAATTTATGTGGCTAGACTATGATAACCCTTCCAAGCCTATCTACCTATACATAAATTCACCTGGGACCCAGGTCAGTACAAGAAGTTTGATTACATTGTTTAAGTGATAGTTTGCTGGTTTATTCCATTAACCTGACTGTTACCTTTAACGGACTATCATTTTGGCTTTTTGCTTTTGATTATGCTATGTAGAATGAGAAGATGGAAACTGTTGGATCAGAAACAGAAGCCTATGCCATAGCTGATACTATTTCTGTGAGTAAACTATCTCTACATATATCGTTCTTGTGATGATAAGTTCATGCACCTAATGTGTTATCTTTTGATTGTATAATCACTTTCTTTTACTGATTGTATAACTGACTAATGTTTTGATAAAGGGTATGGGAATAACCCATGGACCCGGCTTAGTTCTCATTGCCTCATTGTTTTCTTTTTGTGGCTTGAAAGTATTGCAAATCAGATGTATACACTATCAATTGTGGCATGGCTTTTGGTCAAGCAGCAATGCTTCTTTCTCTTGGAAAAAAGGGCTATCGTGCCGTTCAGCCACATTCATCAAGTTTGTCTCTATTCTCTAAAACAGTTGTAGTCTTAGCTTTGTATTTTGGATAACAAAAACATATATGATACCTCTTGGCTACTTGTGTAAGCTTCTAAGTTGTGATGGTTAATGGTGCAAACAAAAACATATATGATACCTCTTGGCTACTTGTGTAAGCTTCTAAGTTGTGATGGTTAATGGTGCAGCGAAATTATATTTGCCAAAAGTAAACAGATCAAGCGGAGCTGCCATAGATATGTGGATAAAGGTGGCGCGCACATTCTTATACTTTTTTATGTAATTCCTCTCAAGGTTTTATTCACATGGACCGTAATGTATAATGTCCTCTTCCAGGCTAAGGAACTTGATGCGAATACTGACTACTACATCGAGCTTTTAGCTAAGGGAACAGGGAAATCCAAAGAGCAGATTAACGAGGACATCAAGCGACCTAAATATCTTCAAGCACAAGCAGCTATTGACTACGGAATTGCAGACAAGATAGCTAGCTCGCAGGATAGTTCCTTTGAGAAACGGGTATAACTTTCAAATTAGGCTTTACATTGACCTAAAACCAAGTCATCTTTGTGTTGCCTTCATTCAAGCTAAATGATTCATATATTTGGGGTTTAGGATTATGATGGGAATCTTGCCCAGAGAGCCATGAGACCTGGAGAAGGCACCCCAACAGCTTCAGCCGGACTAAGATGATCAACTCCCACCAGAGAAACGAGGTTGAATAACTAGTCCTTACTTTCAATCTTTAAGCAAACACATGTAGCAGTAACATACAAAAGTGTTGGCAAAAAGGAAAAAAAAAACATTAAAAAATATCTAGGTGGAAAATATTTGTGGTATACATTTAGTTCAAAAGCTGTTAAAGTTGCAGAATTAAAGAATGCCAAGTCCCTGCAAGAGCTGTTCGTAAGGTCCTTTGTTTCATCTCAGTCATATATATGGAAGCTAAAAGGATCAGAGATAGTTTCAGTTTTTAAGTTATACATACAGACATAAGCAAATAACACAGTACACAGCTACAAAGATCAGTAATGGTATTGATGCAAGAAGAACAGACCCAAACTTGTTAATCCTAGAACATATACAGTTTCACTACAAATGACAAGAACAAACAAAAACAAGTTTTAGTTCTGGAATCTTAAAATTGAGTCTTCTTGATTGAAGACACCATTACTATGCACAGATGAAGGGATTTGAGCTATATGAGTTGTGCTAACAAATCTTGAAGCGGCGATGAAGGAGCTTGTAGTCAATTCCATTGAACAAAGACACCTGAAAAATGTGATCTTCATATATATGGGGAAAATATAAAAAAATATCATATTTCTTTTGTTATATACAAAATTATAAATGTTAATTTCTAAATTACTACAAATATTAATTTTTATATAAAATTATAGAAAAAAAAAACAATAAATTTGAAATTTACATTATTATATTAAAATTTGAACTTTTTATAAATATTATCTTATTTAAAAATGTTAATTTTAATATAAAAATTCTAAATATTAATTTCTAAATTATGAAATATTATTTTGATTTTTTGAAAAAAATATTATTATTAACTAAAATGGTAATTTTTTATTTAAATTTTTTAATAATAAATTAAGATTATTATAATTAGAAACTATAAATCGACACGTGTCATGATCATATTACACCGCGTTCTTCTTTATTACACGATAAATTAACCCTCCGATTTTTCTTCTTTTTGTTTGTTTATATACCTGAAGATGAAAAAACCTAATTTCATATTGCGCGATTTTTCTTCTTTTTGTTTGTTTATATACCTGAAGATGAAAAAACCTAATTTCATATTGCGGAGATAAATTCTTCGTCACGAATCCCTGTGAATTCATTTGTATGTTTCATTTCAATAAATTTCTAGGGTTTGAGAACAGCAACTTTCAGTGTGGCGAAGCTGATGTTTTGCTAGTTTCTGAATCACTGCGCTATAGTCTGCTTTTGGAGATTTCGCCGAATTAGGGTTTTACTCTTAGTAAAGATTCTGACATTCTGTGACAATTTTCTTGGTGAATTTACTTTTGGAGTCTTATCTATTTGTTATGGTTGTGGAAAGCGATGAATCTGTGAGTTATATGGGTCTGATTGATTTCGTGACATAAAATTTCTTTTGTTACAGAACGAATTTGCTTAACCAAAGAGGACTGTAATTGCATTTTCCAAAGCGTGATGGGTGCTCCAAAGCAGAAATGGACTCGAGAAGAAGAATCAGCTCTAACTTCTGGCGTTTTAAAGCATGGACCTGGTAAATGGCGCACAATTCTCAAAGATCCTGAATATAGTGAAGTCTTGCATCATCGTTCATGGACCTGGTAAATGGCGCACAATTCTCAAAGATCCTGAATATAGTGAAGTCTTGCATCATCGTTCCAATGTAGATCTAAAGGTCATAGTTATTTCTCTTTGTCAACTTTATATTACTGCTGCTGTACTTTGTTTGTGATTATGGGTTTTGTGTTATCTGATTTGGATTAGGGTTTGTTATTGTTTTTGGGACAGGACAAATCACAATTCTCAAAGATCCTGAATATAGTGAAGTCTTGCATCATCGTTCCAATGTAGATCTAAAGGTCATAGTTATTTCTCTTTGTCAACTTTATATTACTGCTGCTGTACTTTGTTTGTGATTATGGGTTTTGTGTTATCTGATTTGGATTAGGGTTTGTTATTGTTTTTGGGACAGGACAAATGGAGAAACATGAGTGTCACGGTGAATGCGTCTGGATCGCGTGAAAAATCTAGGTTAGCTGTGAAAAGGACGAGTTTTGTTCCTAAACAGGAAGAAAACACAATAGCCCCAACAACTTCTGTGCAAAGTGATGAAGAAATGGTGGATGCTATTGCTGGTTCCTCTGCACTTCAAGTATCTTCTGCTCCTCCTGCAAAGAGACCACATGTAAGGTTAGAAATATTGTCTAGTTTGTTTCTTGCATTGAAGAAGGAGATGCTTTGTTGTGTATCTCCGAGTGGTATATCTGAATTTCAGTACATCTCAAAATGTATGGTTTGAGTGTCTTGTTTTCCTTTGAAGTCAGTCATATAAGTGTGAGATTACATTTATGTGATAGTGGTTTGGTTTGTTTAAATCGTCTTCACTCTTCACTGATTTAGTACCTTTCTCCTCCTCTTTAAGCTTTTTACTGCTAGTATGCTAGTTGTTTACTCCATCTGATTGGTGTGGCTTTTTTACTTGTGATTTTATGATGAGGTTTTAAGTGTGTAAATTCCCAGTTATACATAGATGTTTGTCTCATTTGGATCTGTTGTTATAGAAAAATTGTTTTTAAAAAATGGTTCAGGCTAGATAACCTTATAATGGAGGCAATATCTACCCTGAAAGAGCCTGGTGGCTGTTATAAAAGTAAAATTGCTGCCTACATTGAGGTATTTTGTTTTCATTCTTACATCTTTTTTTTCTTTCATAGACTATGTGTTGTTATATTGTTCTTTCCTGCTAATATTGCGTCTACATTTCAATTTCATGATCCTCAGTTGATTGATATGTTGTCAAATGTCAACTAGAATTTGTATGGTCATTAATGATGTAAACAAAAGTAAAGCTGTTATGTCAATCTTCAATATAGACAATTCATGTGTCAGTTTTATGTTACAAGCCCCATAGCTGGGCGTGCCAATTTGTGTATCATTTACCGAAAGGGAATGGGTGACATATTAATCTTCTCGTGTCCTGAATAGGCGAATGTGCATTACATAATTTGACTCAAATTAAGCTGCAATGGCCTAGTAATATTTCTGTACTTGCTTGATTTATTGTGATGGCATCGACTTAAGTCTAGGTACTTATTAACAAATATCATAAGAGTAGATTCTGTATTTATTTCAGAAACTTTCCAAGGACATAACTTTCTTTATCTAATTATTTGATCAAAGCATCCAAAAATTTGAGATTTGCGTATACTATTCCAAATTTAAAGATTCGTAAACTTCCTTGTAAAAGACTGATTCAGAGGATTGACTGTACCTATGTTTGTTTTATTGGCTTGTATAGGATCACTATCAAGCTCCATTAGACTTCCAACGGTTGTTGTCTAACAAGCTTAAGAACTTGACATCTTCGGGTAAACTTGTAAAGGTAAGATTCAATAGATTCCGACACTTTTGACGGTATCATGTTCATTTGTTTCTCCTTTGAGTAGTGGGTATGACTTTTGTTTTTGAGCTATCAACTTGCTGCAAGATTGTTCGAAAAAACAGAGACATATGAAACATCTTTCACTGTGATGGACGTGAATTTTATTGATGGGGTTTCTCTTTCACAGTTTAAACGCAAGTATAGAATTTCAAACTCCACTCCATCGTCTTCCCGTAGGAAAAAAGGTCTTGCCAGAAAACAGAGAACTTCTTCTTTGCCTTCACCTAAAACCGACAGAGATGAAGAAGCTGCAAAGCAAGCAGAAGCGACAGAAATCGAAGCAGAAGCTGCTCAAGCTTTCGCCGAAGAAGTTTTAAAGATATGGAAAGAATTAAAACAGCGTTGCACTGGGGTAAAGCAAACACATTCTTTTATTACAACACATGAAATCTATTACAGTGAATGTCTTTTGTCAAATCTCAAAAATGGTTGGATTGGATATGTGATTGAACAGATAGTACGTGCTTAAGATGGTGGAAAGCAAAAGAAGAAGAAGAATCTAAAAGGTGAAGAGGAAGAGACAATAGAGGACGTCCTTGTGTAGTATGTGTCTGTGGATTGTTTCTTTACAGTTAACTATATTTTGTATCAATTTTCCAACTTTTAAGTTTTAGGAATCTTCATATGCCATTGTAATGTTGCTCATTTACATCTTTTTCTAAATTGTACCTTTTAAAACTCATTTTTCAAGTGCTACAATATTCTTTGGACAACCACTCTAGTGACAATACATCACACAAGTCGAATTTAACTCTCCTCATTTCACTATTCCTGACTATACCGGTGGATTTAAGACCAAAAACAGAATCTTAGTAAACGGCACCGTTTTAGTGAAAAAAGCTGACCCAAAAAAAATCTTAGAAAACGGCACCGTTTTAGAGATGTCTTTTTTTTCCGACAGAACTAGTGGGATGACGTCACTATTTCACTGCAGTTTCCTTTAACTTTCCTCTCAATCTCGTTCTTATCTCATAGTTTCTGAACTTTGTTTGTTTCAGACATTCGGTGATCGGTGCATGACGAGCGCATCGGAACTCTTCTCTACAAGAAGATCTCGTCAGGGTCGATCCGACCCGATTTTAGAATCCGATACTTCTTATTACCGACATCACTCACACCATAATCATCGCCGTCACGGTAATATCCATCATCAAACTCACCATCATGATTCCGACGGATATAATCCTCTCCGGCGACATACTCACCGTCTTCGACGTTTCTGTCACCTTCCGGTAACTTTTAAACTCACAGAAATAGTTGTCTGAATCTGATTTTTTTTTTTTTTTTTTTTTTTTTTGGTCATCTTTTGTCTGAATCTGGTTTAATTTGTCAATTTTAGGAACGTAGACATGTTCGTGATGTTCAAGTCCCTAGTCAGTTTATAAATACAGACAGTACTGATACTGAAACTCAAAGTAGTAGTTTTGGAAACCTAAATGAATCTGAGAGGCTTCCTGGAGCTGTTCTTCTTGCAAGGGAAAGACTTTTTGAAAGATTGAGAGGTGTTTCATTGTCTAGTAACAGGTCTGTGCTTAACCCACTTAAAAATTATACAGCTTTACTTGATGTTATGCATGATTCTTTGTTACTTAGTGTATATTTTCAAATTCTTTTAGAGGATTTACTTCTTGTAATTTCACAAAATACAATTATCATCTCAACCGGATATTTCTAGACTTTTGACCTCGTCACTTTATGCCATAGACAACTAAATTTATCCATTTTACTACTTGAACATGGTTAACCGTTAAATGTTAATTTGTTAAATGTTATTTGCACACATTACTGATTGATAAACGTGTTTTTAAAACTACAAAAATCCAGTATCTGATAAATTCAATCCACTGAATATCATGTTTTGGGGAACTGGATTTAATTACTTCGAGTAATCAGATTTTTCGGTTTGAAAATCGCTTTTATCATCCGGTAAATGTGTTCGAATAACATTTAACTAGTTTAATGGTTATGTATGGTAAAATTGTTAACGGTTAAGGAAGTAAAATTGGTAGATTAGTTGTCTATGGAATTACAAAGTGAGCTTTTTGTACAATTTTGGATACTAAAGTTGTGTAGTTTTTAATTTTTGATTCAGTCGAAGCAACATAGTTTCATCGGGTATCGATCAAAGGGAGTACTCATTTCATTCAGGAGATGGAGATTCAAATTTACAACAGGAATGGCTCCAAGTAGCTTATGAGTGTAACAAGAAACCAGAAGGTTTAACACAACAAGCCATTAACTGTTTACACCGGGAGACTTTTAGCTCAGACGAGGTTAAGACCGAGATGAGAGATTGTAGCATATGTTTAGAGAGTTTTATTAAAGGTGATAAGCTTATATCTTTGCCATGTACACATAGTTTTCATTCTACTTGCTTAAATCCTTGGCTTAGAGCTTGTGGAGATTGTCCTTATTGCCGTAGAGTTATAGTTATGGAATAGAAAACATGTAAAGTAGTTGAGTGTTTTTGTTGTTGTTGTTACATGTTTGTGTGTTGTGGAAGTTTTGGTGTGTGTCATTGGGTAGTTCAAACGGAGTGTTTTTGTTGTTGTTGTTACATGTTTGTGTGTTGTGGAAGTTTTGGTGTGTGTCATTGGGTAGTTCAAACGTTGATGTATGTTGTAATATTTAAGTTTTCTTTGTTGAGATCTATATTTTAATCTCTTGTTGGTTATCAAAGAGACTTTTTTCCAAATCTTGATCAGATAATTTGGTTATGTTTTGAGATTAAAACCCAACAACTTAATGTTTTCATTTTCAGAAATCTTGATTGTCTCAGATCTTGAGATGCTTTTAAGCTTTGTTTTACACTATCTGTACTTTTTTAAATCTCAACTTTTACAAAATTCTATATATATAATGTTTTTTTTTTGGTCACAAAAACGCTTCACATAGTACAAATTGTTGCGGAAAATAAAGGATAGGACTTCGGAAATGAATGTTTAGATAAAAATACATAAGTACATTAAAATTACTAGACATATGAGGTTTACACATTGGTACTAACCTTTTTGACATGAGGCATGAGCCATAAAAATAACTATATTAAAAGACTGATAAAATTAATGGAAGCTTACCTGAAAAATCAGTAAACCTAAAGTAAGGTAGGTGCATGTACAAATCTAGTCTAAAGGTATTTCACTGTTTAAAGTCAAATAAACCATAAATTTAATTCCTTTTGTTAGAAACAATCACTATTGCACACAAATAAGAAAACTTTAGTTAAAGTTGTTACAAGTGTTAGGTCTTAAGCGCAAAGTCTCAATGCTACCATGTCACGCGACAATGATACAATGATACACTGAATTGGAAGAGCTTAGTGAACAGTGTAAAGTATTTGATGACAAACAAGTCTCGAACAATAGTCAAACCTTTTTGATCCGAAATTTGCATTGTGGCAAACTAATTGTGTTATTTATAGACTATTCACATTATTCTACAATTATCTATTCATAACCTAAATTTCTTGATAAAAACATATTTAGGTTTCTTTGGTTGAATCAAGAGTTCAATGATACATAGTGATCAGTTGTAATGTTCCGACCGTCTGCAATTTTTTTAGTATACATTTTTTTTTTAGGTTTATGGACTTCACCTTGACGAGATGGTACTTTGAGTCCATCTATCTAGGTCCATGGATTTTACTTTGAGACGGCTGATACATTATTTATGGAGGTTTTAATGATTTGTTTACTGAATACTAATCTTACAAATCACCATATGATTGTTCCTGTATTTCGTTTCGCTTACACTACTTTGCGAATCACTTCCAAAAAGTCACTCATTCTTCACTACTCAACTCAAGCAAGTTTAACCCATAAGCTATTAGAATGTTTGACCGAAAAGATAAATACATTTTAGTTACATAGATGATCTATAAACCCTCTTAGTACACAATCATATTTTTGACGTGGGATGTTAGATTGGTATTATATAATAATGTCAATTTGTCAATTCTCTCTTGGAGCCAAATCTCAACGCTTAAGTTTACGTGAACCAAACAACACTTTAGTGTATACATGAATAAGATCTTTCATTGTTGAAATTTCAAGAGGTGGCGGCTACAAAATATACATCCACTATTCATATCTTTTGGCCCCCCACATTTTATACGCTATAAATACTCTTAAACCATATACTAAACTTTATCATCACATCAACATTAACAAATTATTTTTACATAACTACACAAACCATTTCATCATGGTTATACCTAAGATCAATTACACCAAGTTCTACGAAGCTTTTCTCATTGTTTTGATAATGGTGGGATTGGTGTTACTAGCCATTGACAAGTTCTACGAAGCTTTTCTCATTGTTTTGATAATGGTGGGATTGGTGTTACTAGCCATTGAAGCAAGTTCTACGAAGCTTTTCTCATTGTTTTGATAATGGTGGGATTGGTGTTACTAGCCATTGAAGCACACAAACGGTCGATACGAACCGTTTTACCCAGGTAAAATCGTAAAATTTGTAAATACGTCCAACACAAACCGTTTTACCCAGGTAAAATCGTAAAATTTGTAAATACGTCCAACACACGCTTGTCTTTTGTTGTAGACAGTGGCGTGTGGTAATAAAACTATCTATGACATTACTGTTCACGAAATTTCAAAATGACAATTCTTATAATATTCTCTAATACGTCCAATGTTTACTGATCAGATACGTCCAATGGCAGTGTCTATAATATTCTCTATTGTTTATATGCATCTTTTAGAGAGTTAACATGTGTCTCGACCCAAGTAAAAAAATGAATGTTCAAACTTTTTTATGTAACATTTATTTGAATAATATTCTAACATAAACAAAAAGTAATTAAGATGATTTAGAAAACAGGACAACCATGAACAACCACATGTTTAGCAACAGGACAACCTTCACCAGAATTACCCCACCAATCAATACTGATATCATTTTGTTGTAAATAAAAAAATGAATGTTCAAACTTTTTTATGTAACATTTATTTGAATAATATTCTAACATAAACAAAAAGTAATTAAGATGATTTAGAAAACAGGACAACCATGAACAACCACATGTTTAGCAACAGGACAACCTTCACCAGAATTACCCCACCAATCAATACTGATATCATTTTGTTGTAAAGCAAGAAACAAAAGCACAGACATGAATCCGGTTCCTGCATCTAATCCTCCAGACAAAACATAGTTATAAAATTACTAGACATGAGGTTTACACATTGGTACTAACTTTTTTTTGATATGAAATGAGGCATGAGCCATAAAAATAACTATATGAAAAAGACTAAAATTAATGGAAGCTTACCTGAAAAATCAATGAACCTAAAGTAAGGTAGGTTCACGTACAAATCTTATATGACTGTTTAAAGTCAAATAAACCATAAATTTAATTCCTTTTGTTAAAAATTAGCACTATTGCTACAAATAAGAAAAATTTAGTTAAAGTTGTAACAAGTGTTAGGTCTTAAGCGCAAAGTCTCAATGCTACCATGTCACGCGACAATGATACAATGATACACTGAATGGGAATAACTTGGTGACCAGTGTAAACTATTTGATGACAATGAAGTCTTGAACAATAGTCGAAGCTTTTTGATCTGAAATTTGCATTGTGGCAAAAATAATTGTGTTATTTATATAGATTATTCACATTCTACAATTATCTATTCATAACCTAAATTTCTTGATAAAAACATATTTAGGTTTCTTTGGTTGAATCAAGAGTTCAATGATACATAGTGATCAGTTGTAATGTAATGTCTCGACAGTCTGCAACTTTTTTAGGCGTATATCTAGAAATTTATGGACTTCACCTTGATGAGATCGTATGTAACTTTTTGGGTTCATATCTATCTCTAATTCCATTGATTTCACCTTGGTAAAACGGTTGATGCATTACTTCTAAAGTTTTAAAGATTTGTTTACTAACCTTAGAAATTATCACATGATCATTCCTTGTGTTTTGTTTTCGCTTACATAGTTCTGCGAATCACTCCCGGCATAATTCTATGAATCACTCACGTAAGGTCACTCATTGTTCACTACTTCTCTATAAAATGTTTGACCAAAAAGATAAGTGACATAAATGAACTATATAAACTCTTTTCGTACGTTGCTATATTTTCAGATATGGGATGTTAGATTTGTATTTTAGTATTAATGTCAAATTGTCAATTCTCTCTTCGAGCCAAATCTCAACGCTTAAGTTTACGTGAACCAAACACAACACTTTAGTTACATGAATAAGATCTTTCATTGTTGAAATTTCAAGAGGTGGCGGCTACAAAAATATACATTCACTATTCATACTAGATTTTCTCCCCGATATATCACAGGTTAATTTTTATTTTAGTGTTAAATTGAAACTTTTTAGATTATAACAAAAAATATTTTATTCATTATATAAAATTACTAAACACTCATTTGGGGATTAAATATCAAGTGTAATCATGTATGAAATATTGTTTAATTAAATAGTACATTGATTTAAAAAGATAATTTTTTATTTTATATCCAAATTTAATATGTTATCACAACACAATTTAGAACATTACTTGATTATTTAATTGAATTTTATAATGAAACGATAGGTTGTAAGTGTTTATTTATTTTTACAATAGTTCTATAAAATTTTTGTACGTAAATAAATTTTATATATTTTTAATTTTATTAGTGATTTTATTATTGAATTGGCTTATGTTCCATTTTTTCAATTTAGTAAATATATTTAACATTATAATTTTTATGGTCCAAAATATTATAAATATAGTATGAGAATCTTCTATTAAATATTTAAAATTAATTTATTTTAAATTTAATTTTAAATATGGTAAAAGTATTCTAAATATAGGTATGAGAATTAATCTATTAAATCTGTAAATCTTAATATGACATAAGTACAGCCGTACAGGTAAGGATAAATTTGGCAAATTCAAAATAATACTTCACAAATACTATAAGAAGATTTAAAAATATCTACTTCAAATATAAAATGAATTTTATTTTTTAAAATTTTTTGATATATTTTTTATATTTTTAAATATTTTTTCTATTAATTATTAAATATGGTAACAATATTCTAAATATAGATATGAGAATAATCTATTAGATATCTAAAATTAATTTATTTTGAAATTAATTGTTAAATGTGGTAACAATATTCTAAATATATGTATGAGAATTAATCTAATAAATATCTAAAATTACTATATACTAGATTTTGACCCGTGCTACAGCACGTGTTAATATTTTTAATATAATTGAATTATTTATTTTAAATATAAAAAATTGATATATATCAATTCATAATTAATAATTTA
>CM071721.1:11724276-11736681 GCA_036630335.1 Physaria fendleri | reverse complement strand
TTGATACTTTAAAATAGAAAATAGTACATAACACATTAAATCAATAATTTAAAGGTTAAGATCAAGATCCGTCTTTTCCTTAATTTTCGTTTCCAATTTATGGAGGTAAGCTTTGCGTAACAAAAGCTTCCACTTGAGATATTTCACAATGCCATACACTCCACTCGTGGGATTTACTTTCCAAGCAGCACCTTCCATGATTATAGAGTTTGCAAGCATTTGTTTTTTCTCTAGAGGAGCATATGCCATCATCATTATGATATTTGGTGTGCCATACAGTTTATCAGCACATTCATAATCATCTTTCCTGTAAATATTTTCTAATGACATTAGTATCATAAATCATTGTAATAATCAGTTTAATGGAGAAGGATAATAAAAAAAATAAGAAGATTTGTACATATGATAAGGAAAATAATTTGCATATTCACAGTTTTGTGAACATATTTTGTTTTCGGAGATGTATATGCAACATGGATCAGGATTTTCCATCACAATTTGTTATAGTGGTGATAAAGTATATTAAAATTAAGAAATATGAATTAAAAGGCACCATATCATACAAGTATTTATAGATTAATCTATTGCAAAATCGAGTAAAGAAAGTTGTTAAGATAACCAAGTGACGTGTCTAATCATTTAAAAATAATTTATTTTGTTAATTTTTGGACAAGTTTTGATTATAATTTTCTTTAAATGTATAATATGTAGATATAACCGAATCCGCGTCAATAATATCAAATGTTTATTTTAAGCTCGAAATATAAATTTTCTGTAGATATAACCGAATCCGCGTCAATAATATCAAATGTTTATTTTAAGCTCGAAATATAAATTTTCTAATATATTTAATATTTTTTCTAGAAAATAAAAGATTCAACTTTTAATTCTAATTCCCTAAAATCAAATCCTATCAATAAGCTTATAATATTTAATACTAGGGATCGGATCTCAATTGCATGCGTATTTATTTTAATAAAATTATATAATTTTGGAGAATTGTTTTAAAAATTGTATATACGTTTGTGATTTTTTTTTTAATTTTATGTTAAAATTTTAGTTCTTATCAAAATAATCTAAATAGATTTAATTTCTTGACTATTCTATTGACGTAAGATTTATATCATTATAAATTGTGTTATATGACAGTTATGATAAATAAATGATTAATTTTGAAAAATATTGGGAAAGTACTTTTTAAATAATAGTACAAAGGTTTGATAAAGAAAGTAGTAAAAAAGTACAAAGATATTATGTCTATGTGTAGATAAGATAATATATATTTAAAATGCTTATTTTTATGACTCACATTATATTTGTTGTGGTTGATTTGTTGAATTCCATAATATATATGTATATATATATATAAGATTTTCACGACTAGTTTTTCTATGTAAAAATCTATAGCCTGAAATTGTAATTGACCATGTGTTCAAAAAAATAAACTTGACCATTGCTATAATTTAAATAGTTGATTTTAAAAACCTAATCAATATTTTTTTTTTACTTCATATAATACCTTTAATTTTTTCATAATTAATGCAACAGCGGAAATAATCCTATTCAATACAACATGCATACTATAACAGATTTCGGTTTTTACAACATTACATTATATATATGTATATATATATATAAGATTTTCACGACTAGTTTTTCTATGTAAAAATCTATAGCCTGAAATTGTAATTGACCATGTGTTCAAAAAAATAAACTTGACCATTGCTATAATTTAAATAGTTGATTTTAAAAACCTAATCAATATTTTTTTTTTACTTCATATAATACCTTTAATTTTTTCATAATTAATGCAACAGCGGAAATAATCCTATTCAATACAACATGCATACTATAACAGATTTCGGTTTTTACAACATTAATCTAAGAATAATGAGAAGCGAATATCTAGCAACTTAACCATAAACTAATCAGATACTACACAACAAGTTCAAATTCGATTCCCTATTCTGAAGCTACCATAAGATTTACCATACTTCCTATACAATTTCTATCAAACCGATCAAAATTCCAGCAATTAGAAATCTAAATTTGAACAGTTCAGAATCAACTCCCTAAAGTCGAATTCCTATAAAATTTGAATCCTAATCTTAGCAATCCTAACATGATCAGATTCGATAGACGAATATAACATACAATAACTAAAACGAGATTCCTAACAACTTTTAGAACAACTAACAGAAATCGAAACACAATTGTTCAAGCCTTCTAATCTTTCCATTAATCTAGCAAAACGTCAAGAGAAAAATATCCATAACATGAAGCAACAAAGAACACCAGAATATCTCGGAAATTAAAGCAAATAAAACAGAAAAGAAATCGCAGAATCATCTAAGCAAAAACGTCCAACAAGCAACCATGTCTAGAGCAAATAAAACAGAAAAGAAATCGCAGAATCATCTAAGCAAAAACGTCCAACAAGCAACCATGTCTAGTCGATCTCTTCTCTGCAACCATGATTCCATGTTCAGCTAAGCTACCTTGCCTGTTCCCTTATCTGCATCATAATGAAGAGATGCAATCAATATTTCATAAATATTAAGTGAGGCGATCAACCCGTCTCACAGCTATACACACAGGATAACATACGAATCAATATATATAAGTACGATAAGAAACACTTATCAGAGCTATACACACAGGATAACATACGAATCAATATATATAAGTACGATAAGAAACACTTATCAGCAATCCATCTATCGCAAAACTATCAAAACACTCATAAAAAAAAAAACAATCAAATCATCAGCAAAAAAAGGAATCCATCATAAAAATACACACACCAACATATGATCTCTCAGATTAGCTACGGTACGGCACTCACCTTGATAAAAGAAGATATTCAACACTTACAGTTCCTAAGTCTTAAATTAAGCACATAGAAAACTGAACTATCAACACTACAGAAGTCCACTCTTATCATAATTCAGGCAACTACAACAACAAATCAACAATATCAACAACAATATATATAAGTACGATAAGAAACACTTATCAGCAATCCATCTATCGCAAAACTATCAAAACACTCATAAAAAAAAAAACAATCAAATCATCAGCAAAAAAAGGAATCCATCATAAAAATACACACACCAACATATGATCTCTCAGATTAGCTACGGTACGGCACTCACCTTGATAAAAGAAGATATTCAACACTTACAGTTCCTAAGTCTTAAATTAAGCACATAGAAAACTGAACTATCAACACTACAGAAGTCCACTCTTATCATAATTCAGGCAACTACAACAACAAATCAACAATATCAACAAATTAGAACATTCTGGAAAGAACATTCTGGAAAAATAACAGAATCGATCACCCCAAAGATTAGGCCACGAATCAAAATCTAATCTTTCAGTTCTAATCTCAACCGTTGAAAATCAAGCCCTAGATGTCAAGAAACTATCATCAAAATATGAGAGCGATCAGGCCCAAGATGAATTCGAACTCTAAATTTGAGTTCATGCTGCTCCAGATTCGCGATTGCAACACAGCGCCTCAGAAAAACGAGCATAACTATTAGAATACAAACTCAAATCAGAATCTGTAAATTGGGACATCTATATCCAAAGCTTACCTACGACTCCTCCAAAATTAATTCTTTTTGGAGTTGATTTGATACAAATCCATCAACTTCTACCACAACACGTCAGATCTGACTCCATCTCCTCCACACAAAGTCGGCTGGCTTTTAAGAGAATTCTTTTCTCTCTAAAGTCGACAATAGACTTAAAAGAAACCCTCAGAAAATTTTCTAGAATAATTCAACTATGACATATTTCGACCAATCAGATTATTAATAACTTTTTAACCGAAGTAAAAAATTAAAATAAAATCAGAACTTAACAAAACAATAACGCAACAAAATTTAACCACCTAACAAGGCTCAAAACTTAACCAAACCTCCAAAAATTCAGCCAGCACTTAAGTGAATTCAACCGAAAACTCTATTTCCCTGAGAGGCTTCTCCTCTCAACCTATTTCCTCAAAAATTCGGCTCCTCTAGAACTCTCCTACTCACAACCCGACTTAAACGATAATTCATAATTAAATACCACAAAAAAAACCAGCAAGGTTACTGATATACCGCTTATTTGACCACTTTTTACTTCGTTTTTCGGTGTTTTTTAGAATATTTTTGTTTCCTTTTTATTTCTTTTAATAACTTTTCAGGTTAATTACGAGTTTGAGAGCTAATATTACTAGAATAGTTTTGTTTCCTTTTTATTTCTTTTAATAACTTTTCAGGTTAAATACGAGTTTGAGAGCTAATATTCCAACAAGAGGAAGAGAGTAGAAATCAAGCGTTTAAAGGACTATGGATGCATTCGGAGGCTTAGGTGCGCTGAATGCGGATGCATTCGGAGGCTTAGGTGCGCTGAATGCAATCAAGATTAGAAGACTTCTGAAGATTTCGAGAAGATTCCAAGAGAAGCTCACAATTTCGGGCGAGCTCACCTAATTCGGTCGGTTTCTGTCCTAATTTCAGCGGATCACTTGCTTACTTGCGGACCAAGCAAAAAGCTTCGAGAAGGACATAGGGAGCGAGCGAATTAGCACAATTCGCTTAAGCTCTGTTAAGGCGGCATAATTCGAAGCTAGGTTTAGGGCATACACACTAACTCGAAGTGGATAAACACGGAAAAGATCTAGAATTAGGATATTCTTTGTGCGTCCAAGCGAATTACATTGAATTCGCTCGGGCGCTAGCTGACCTAGGAAGATTCTCGATTTTCTCTCTGCCCCTATAAATAGAGGCTCTCTGAACTCATTGTAAACATACTAAAATCGCACAGAAGTGACGACAAGTTAATAAAAAGGTTGCTTTCTTATATTTCGGTCTTAGTAGTTTAGGAAATCTCTCTAGGGATTGAGGAGATGCTCATCTAGGGCTAATGTCCCTAAGAGATGAGTAGTCTCTCTAGTAGGGGGAATAGGGTTCTATCCCTAAGGGTTTAAAACCCTAGATCTGTAAATCTGTCGCGAATAGATGAGAATATGCCTTTAAGGGTTCGAATCCCTGGAGGTACTAGATTGATCACAGGAAGGTCATCTAAGAAAGTCTTCATCATGAGTCGATTGATCTACAAATCTAGAGTCCCTTGGATCGGTTCCTGAAACTCTTACAAATCTTAGAAAGATCGTTGTGCCACGACATCCAAACACCTACAACACCCCCAGTAGTTACCATCTCGACCTAGTTCTCTAGACGTGTACAAGATTTCCCCGTGGATCGATCCCGCTCTATCCTACAAGTGACTATACCGTGCACTGGCGGTTCTGAACGGGTTTAAAGTCTCAGGTCTACTCTCTAGTATCCCTAGGTGAAACCTGACTAGTCTGAGTATCAACTTACTCGACATCAACTCCTCAAAAATAATCCGGGAAAATTCTTCTACTATATCGAAAGACAGGGTATTACATCAGTGATCTGTTATACCCCAATTCAAGGATTTGGAATGACGCTTTAGTTCGTCAGTATGTGCATCAAGAGGATGTTAACATTATACTCAACATTAAACTATGTCGCACTGCGGAAAAAGAGCTGTTGGATTGGCATTATATCAAAGACGACATCTTTACTGTTAAATCGGCTTATAATTTTGCGATACAACAATCGGGTTTTGTTCAACATTTGCCTTCATGTGGAATTACAGAAATGAAAAAGAGGATTTGGAAAAGTGTACCCTCTAAATTAAAACATTTTATGTGGAAGATTTTATCAGACATATTGCCTTGTAAAGCCACTTTAGTTAGGCGATATATAAGCCACAATGCTCATTGCTCATGATGCCATACACATAGTGAAACAATGCAACATTTGTTATATGTTGTTATGCTTGATCAGTCTGGATAGGGATCCTAGGAGTGTCCGAAATTTATAGAGATTTGTTGGCTAGCTTTGCGGATCAGTGTGAAGCTCTGTTACAAAATACCAACGCAGGTCGTATGGCTATGTGGGTGACTTGGAGAATATGGAAAGCTCGTAATAACTTTATTTTCCAGCAGAATGACATCTCAATCAATTCTACAATCAATCTCGCTTTCAAGGATGCTACTGAATGAAATACGAGTCAATTATCTTCGACCCAAACACTGTTACCAGCAGAACAAAGAGATAATAGCAGGAGTGTAATTATCTTCGACCCATTGGAAACCACCAGCAACATCATATGTAAAGTGTAATTATGATAGCAGTTGGAGATAAAATGAACCTACTGGTAATGGGTGGATTCTTCGTAATTCAAATTGTATGTTCCTGGGCGCAGCTTATGTTAAAGGTCTTCAAGTAAACAACGTACTTGAGGCGGAGTTACAGTCTCTATTGATAGCAATGAAAGTAAGTTGGAGCTTGGGGTATATAAGGGTTATATTTGAAGCGGATAACAAAGCTATTCCGAATTTGATATTTAGTAAACAATTAGACTTTGGTGCTAATAATTGGATATGGAAAATTCGGAAGTGGGAACGAAAGTTCGATTCTACTATATATCAATGGACTCCGAGACATAATAATAAACCAACTGATATTTTAGCCAAATTTGCAAGACAAAATACTACTGCTTATTTTCATTCCGATACAGTTCCTTTATGTATTTATGCATCTGTACCAAATGATATATCGTCTTAATAAAGATTTCAGAGGTTTAAAATAAAAAAATGTGTAAACAATTTTGATTTAGTTACTAAATTTGATAATATCTACATGTTTTTTTTTTTTTTTTTTTTTTTTTTTTTTTTTTTTTTTTTTTTTTTTTTTTGTCTAGCACCTGTTTTGAATTAAATAATGCAATTTGAAATGGGTTGATATAATATGGGCTGAAATTAAATGAAAACCCAGATAATAGGCCCAAATAGTAATAAAATGTTTGTATTGTGACCTAATTTCATCAGAGAAACATCAGAGGAACGTTTCCGAGGGGTATATGTGCCGTTTCCGTCACCAAGCAGAATCTGGGACGGGAGACGTCATACAAGTGACGTTTCTGTGCAACCTAGTTTATATTGATTCTGATCTGATTTAGGTGTGTCGCTTGTATAGGAATCAACAAGTTTTTCAACCTTTGCTGATTTAGAAACGCTTGTTGAGTGCATTATCTTCGAGGAAAGCTGAATAAACAACCCTGGTTATAGAAATGCATAGAGCAGCAAGTAAACGGGTGACTAGGAGTAGTGGATCTGGTTTTAAGCAGATCAATGGAGAGGTGAATCCAACAGTCGACAATTTATCTGACCGAATCAATGCCTATTTACCTCTAAATCCATCAGAGGCAGAGAGTCCCTTGCCAAATGATGAAATTATGGTTGATGGACAGGGGAATGAAGATCAAAAACCAACTCCTCAGTCATGGAAGACGAGATCTAATACCAAAACGAATTTTTCAGGGTCACATCGTGAACTTGTCATCGGTCTTCCATGCAGTGGGCAATTTGAAATCTATCGGTCCAGGTCATCTACGAGTTCAAAGAGATTAGTAGGAGGTGGTGAAAGAAATGTGTTGTTCTCAAGTCGCAAGAGAGCTCTGAGATCTAAAGATGCTGCTGGCTCATCTTCGGTTGATGCTAATTCTACACCTGTAAATGGACCAAAGAAAAAGAAGAACACTTTGAAGAAAGGAGAAGTTAGAGACGATGATGAGTACTCCAAAATCAAAAGGAAGCTTCGCTACTTTCTAAAACGCATCAACTACGAGCAAAACCTGATTGATGCCTACTCTTTAGAAGGCTGGAAAGGTTCAAGGTTTGTCTCTCGGTGACATTTTGTGTTTTCCACCCTATCCATTTGTTATTCTAGTGGCACAGGTATCCTCTGATAGATTTATTTCTGATTTCACTTTGTTGAGTATGTGTTTTTTGTAGCCTTGAAAAGCTAAGGCCAGAGAAAGAGCTTGACCGAGCCACAAAGGAAATTCTGCAACGCAAGGTTAACATTAGAGAACTTTTTCAGCACCTGGACACCCTTTGTGCTGAAGGGAGTCTTCCAGAATCTGTATTTGATTCTGATGGAAAGATTTCAAGCGAGGATGTAAGAGAACCTATTCCCGCAACTCAAGCTTTGTTCCCTTGTTTTCCCTGATAGAAGCAGTTTTTGTCTCTAGAAGTTTTGATAATACTAGCGGTTGTTTGATTGCAGATCTTTTGTGCAAAGTGTGGTTCAAAGGAATTGTCTCTTGATAATGACATCATACTATGTGATGGGTTTTGCGACAGAGGATTTCACCAATATTGTCTTGAACCACCTCTGCGAAAAGAACATAGTAATAGTCTCTGGCCTACGCACTTGGTAGTGTTTTTGAACAGTTCTTGCTGATGTTTATGAACTGATACTTTGGTTTTATTATTTGCAGTTCCTCCAGATGATGAGGGTTGGCTATGCCATGGATGTGATTGCAAAGATGACAGCTTAGACTTGCTTAATGATTCTTTAGGGACAAAATTTTCGCTCAGCGACAGTTGGGAGGTATGTATGTCAATATTTATTGTTAAAAGAGGAGAATGAAACTTACTAAGACACCTGACTTGAATTCTTTTGCAGAAAATATTTCCCGAGGCTGCAGCAGCATTGGCTGGTGGAGATCAAAATCTGAACTGTGATCTTCTGACAGATGATTCTGATGATGCAGAGTATGATCCAGATGGGTTGAGTATCCTGAAGCATTGGCTCATGATGAAGATGAAATACAAGAAAGTTTAAGTTCTGATTGTTCATCATACTCTGGGGATCTTGAAACTTCCTTCAAAGGAAATGAGTTTAATCAGCAAGATGAAGTTACAGCACTTGAGAATCATGGCAGAAAGAAATCTCAGCTCCCGGATGATGCCATTTCAGAGTCAGATGCCGTGCTTGATGATGATTTTGCCTGTGTTCCCAGGAGGAGGAATGTTGAAAGGCTTGATTACAAAAAGTTGTATGACGTGAGTGTTCTCTCATGTTCTTTTTCATTGAACTGCTGCTTAGTTTATAAAAATCCTCTGAATATATATATACATACATATATATACGTATATATACATGCATATATAAATATATATATTATCTTCTATTTCATGGTATGTGCAGAATGAATATAAGAATGTTCCATCTTCCTCAAGTGATGATGATGATTGGGATAAAGTAGGAAGAATGGGAAAAGAAGATTCAGAGTCAGAAGATGAAGGGGACACTCTGCATCTGAAACAATCTTCAAATGCAGAAGATCATACTTCTAAAAAACCTAGACAAAAGTGGAAAAGAGCAGATAAAAAGGATACATTGGAACTGCCACAACAAGGTCCTGGAGAAAATGGTTGTTCTGGTGAAAAAAGCAGATCTGCAGCATTTAAACCGACAGATCCCAAAACTCAGGTAATAACCTGTAGCTGTCCTGATGCTTAAAGGTAAAGGTAATGACTTAATGGCTTCCTGCTTTGGGCAGAGATTATACATATCCTTTCAAGAGAATCGATATCCAGACAAAGCCACAAAGGAGAGCTTAGCAAAAGAACTAAAAATGACAATTGCTCAAGTAAGAAATTTCTCCTAGTGATTTGTGTTTTTTCCTTTCTCCCTTTAAGATCACCTGTTTCATCTCTGCCTAAGAGCTGGTTATGTTCTGTAGATTAATAACTGGTTTAAGAATAGGCGATCTTCGATAAACATCAAACCTGTAGTTTCAAAAGAAGGTGTTGAGAAGTCAGAAACAGACAAGGAAGGTGAATGTGAGACTTCTGTTGCTGGAAGTAGCAAACAAACTATGAAAACAACTGACAAGATTGTATCATCGGGATCAACCAATCCTGGAACACGGAAGAGAAGGAGAAGGTAGGGGTTTTGTCTCAATCATGAAGGTTTAGTTCTAATGCAAGGACAAAAAATGAACTCGTACTTCCAAAGATATTAAGACACAAGACCCCTTTAAAGCATCGGGTTTGGCCCAAGTTTGTTACTCATTTTTGGGATACTTATGAATCTGAAAACCCTCAGAATTTCAGGCAAAAGAGAGAGATCTCTTCGTCGACCAAAAAGAGAGAGAGAGAGAAGAGAGAGAGAGAGATCTTCAAAATGGGAGGTTTGGTTTATTTTCGAAACCTCAGAATTGTTTTCCCAAAAAAAAAAAAAAGTTTATTTTAAACACTGAAAGAAGTAGAGGCTTAGATTATTATAAAAGTTGTCAAAGTTTATCTTGGTCCGGTTGGTGTATGAGATATAGAGACCGGTTTAAAACCGAGTAATGATCGCCTTTTTTGTAGGCAACTCAGTCTATCCCATAGCTATTATTAAAAAATATTTTGGCTACCAAAATCCCTTCAAATTTTGTTTTTTTTCTTGTTTAGGTTTTTAATCTCTAAAATATAAACTCGGAACAGGCCTACTAGTCACAAACATTCATTATCCATCTCGTACTCGGTCCAGTATTTGGTATTTGATTTTGTACTTGACTTAATGCCACGTGTATTTGCAAAATGAAACCTAATACCGAGTCTATCATTACATACTTGCAAATACAAATCATTATTTTTACAAATACAAATCAAGTAACAAGTCATAAAAACTATTCTAGTACTTAGTATTGATTTTATAGAAACAAATCCTAGTTCTTAGTATTTAAATGAAGAACAAGAAAAGTAAATGACTTTTAAGAGTTTTGTTTGGATGAGAAACTTCAATCCTACATCAATTCATGAACTACAAAGGAATAAATAAAACACCTATCAGGATCCGTTCACTCGTCGTCTGATGAGCGCACACTACTCTTGCGAATCCGGTCCCGTCGTGTCTCCAAAGACACCTCGATCTCATCACTATCCTCGTCTCCACTACAGTGAAAAGAAGAATAAACTGGCGGAACACGGGTTGAGCTTCCCCGAACCGGGTGGTACGGTCGTGCGTTGGGGCAGATGCTGGCGCACAGGAAGAAGCAGCAACGTCGGAAACTCGACACCAGCTCCGAGAAATGTACCGAAGGGCACTCTAGACACCCGTATTCCTCTCATGTTCGACGCGCATACCCTCATTGTAGTAACCCGTTCCATTGATGATTCCCATAAGGCTGGAAACGCAAGGAACACTGAGTTTGAAGGTGGACAAGTAACAATAGGGCTTAGATAAATTTGCCCAAGCTTGCCCATGAGCTACCAAGACCTTTCAAGAAGTTTCAAAATTCTGAGGACACGAGGGAGTGCAACAAGGACATATTGACTGAAGCCTAGAAAAGCCAAGTTAAGGGTGGAAAAAGTCATTACAGACCATGACTTGAGTTACCCCATAAGTTGCCAAGAGTTGTCGAGCTTTAAAATGGAACTTGAAATTTTGGTGGGTCGCGGACAAGGACATACTGGTCAGTACGTGTATCATCGAGAAAATCCGTATGGTGCGTCCGTATCGTCGAGAGACACGTACCGCAGGATGGTTATCAGCGAGAGAATTATGTCGACTGAGAGTTTTGACACGGGAAGGTTAATGATAGGGAGTTACGTACCACGAGAAGCCTATAGTCGAGGGACTCACGTATTGCGGGATGCTAACTACCGAGAGATCATGTACTAGAACCGAGGAGACATGAACTGATGGTGCAGTCTGTCGTTCTGTCGTCGAAGAATTATAGGATCACAGACGCGTCAAAAGCTGTCGTGAAACCTTAAATGGTCGACCAAGATGTGACGACGGACTATTGCATGGCAGAAGTGAGTGGGGGTGATGTGGCTAAATCGTGAGCGTTGGAATGACATCTTTTGAGATTAAATCCTAGTCGTTGGATAAACACCTTTTTGCATGTCATTTTATTATAAATACCACCCTTATTTTGTGATGAAGGAGAGAAAGAGGAGAGAAGGCGGAGCTATGACGAAATGATGGTTTAGTTAGAGAATTTGAGATAGTTATTTGAAAAATCCGAGAACTTCCGTTCCTTTCTTGTGAATTGAGTGTGTGTGAGCTTATAGAAGCTAGAGAGAGAGAGAGAGTTCTTGAAGGTGATTTTGGAGGAGAATGGGCAGGGCCTGTCCGGGAATTTTCGAGGCCCTATCCGAATTTTTTTTTGAGGCCCCGATGGGCCTGTCCGGGAATTTTCGAGGCCCTATCCGAATTTTTTTTTGAGGCCCCGATCAATATATATTTTATTTTAAATGTATAAGTTTTTAAAACTTTATTTATATAATAAATCAAAGAAAAATATTTTTTTTTCTTTAACATATAAATTTATTAATTTAACTTATATTTTGTAAATTATAAATTTATTTTACAAATTTATTAATTTAACTTATATTTTGTAAATTATAAATTTATTTTACATATAAATAATCTAAAATATGTATTTTACAATTTATTTTATAAATAATATATAATATTTATAAAACCAAATTTAATTTCTTTTAAATAATGGACTCCACAAAAAGTGGGG
>CM071721.1:11683126-11703763 GCA_036630335.1 Physaria fendleri | reverse complement strand
TAGAGACCCCCCAATTAGTTTACGACTTTGCAATTCCCCCTATTAGTAGAAATCCTTTAAATATCCCCCTTTCAAATTGAAATCAAAAATTCAATTTTTCGAAAATTTAGCGTTTTTCTCTAATCTAAGGTGTGCGTGTCGAATCAATCCCGTGAAATTGAGGAAACGATGCACCTGGATGTCTCGGACCTAGATGACCTTGATTTCGACATCAATTTAAGCGGATTGAAGGTATTGTTGACAACAGTGCCGACGAAATAAATGGCTCCGGTGACAAAATCGAAAACAAATAACGAGCATGGTGGTTCTCAGAAGGTGACAAAATCGAGTCTGAAGGTGAGGAAAAGCTAATGGATAAGTTTAATTTTTGAAATTAAGGAATCGATAACTAATTAGTTTGAGGACTTTCGCATTAAGAGAAATCGAATTTTTGATTTCAATTTGAAAGGGGTATTTAAAGGACTTCTACTAATAGGGGGAATTGCAAAGTCGTAAACTAATTGGAGGGTCTTTAGAGAGGAAAAAGTACAGAGGAGAAAGCTGAGAAAAACATAGTACAGGGAAATAATGCGGCGGTCCTTTAAAAAATTAACAACAAAGTTCATGACTCAAATTACGAGGGCGATTTTTTTTTTTTTTTTGACAGTTTCCCTTTATTAAAATAATATTATATTAACGAATCAGATCTCTGATAGTAATAGATAGACCTTCTAGGAAGTTGCAGTCAAAAGGTAAGAGGATTCTTTAGTCTTCAGATGAATTTCAGAATCATCAAGGAAGACTTTCAGAATGTTAGGAACCGATTAAATCAGGTCTGCTTCTTTAGTCTTCTATTCTGTTCTTGTTCCTTCAATTCTCTCTATGTTTTCATTCTGTGGTGAGAGGTGAGTGCTGAGACTTCGAAAGATATCAGTGCTTGTAATCTTCCTTTTCTCAAATAATACAATTGCAGAGTAAAAAGGGAGTACAAAGATTCAGAAGATTTGGATTGAGATGGAGGATATAGTATTGGAATCAAAGGATGCAGTAGATTGGTCATATAGAGGAGAAGGAGTTGTTAATTTGGTTCTTGCTTACACTGGTTCCTCTCCCACTTTTGTTAGTCTTTTCCTTTGAATCTGTTGCTTAAGTCCCAAACATGATTTTGCATTTGTTAACATTTGGATTCTATCTTCTTCTTCTTTTGGTTATGTGTGAAGTTGGGAAAGTTAATAAGGATACGGAAAAAACCAAGGGCTGGGGATGGAAATGGTCTAACTACACATGAAAAGATTATATGGGCAGAGTTTAAGGAACTTGTGTCTTGTCAAAACCAAGAGCATTTGGAGTATTTGTTTGTCAAACATGTCATGAGACCTTTGTTAGGTCATAAACATGTCAATCCTGGAGTATGTTCTTCCCTTGTCTTGATTCTTACACCTTATCACTGTTACAAGAACCTGTTTTGAGTCTTGATGTTGCTACTTTGCAGATGCTTCTTGGTGTATCAAAGGAATTTCTTGAGTCTGTTCAGAAAAGTATAACATCTCAAGGTCCTTCTTGGCGAGCTGATATAGCCACAGTGGATACTAATCGCAGTTCAGTCCTTCTCATGGATGATTTTACACTTTTCGACCATGGTATGTCGATTTTTTTGAGGCTATTTCTTTCATTGAGCTAGTAAGTTGTCTCTTGGTTAAGTCAATTTGATGATGTATTCAGGTAATGTTGAGGATAAACCATGTTTAAGTGTTGAAATAAAGGTGCTCAATATCATATTATCCTATGCTTTCTTTCATTTATCGTTAAAGTTTATGCGCTTTCGTTTCATCTGCTAATTGAGAACTAAACGCTAATGTATGTTTACTCTGACGAAGCAGCCTGCATGTGGATTTCTCCCATCTTCAAGTTTCATAACAGAAATTAAAAAAAAGAGTGTATCTAATTTTCAGATGAATGAAGTTCTAAGGCTAAAAGAAAACAAGGTATTACTTCTCCTACATCCCTATAACCTTCTCAAGAATTCACAATCTAACTTCGATGTTTCAGATTTCAGAAATCAGTGAATATAATCCCTTGGACCTTTTCTCTGGATCTAAAGATAGAATACTCAAAGCCATAAAAGCTCTGTACGCTAATCCTCAACGCAATTTTCGCGTGTTCTTGAATGGTCGTTTAGTATTTGGAAACTTAGGTGGTATCACAATCAAAACAACCTCAAAGGCTGAACAAGATTTTGAACATTTACTCAAAGAGATCATCAAAACTGAGGATGAAGGTGTATGTACAAATAATTTCATAGAGCTTGTTGCAGAAACTGTTTACTCATCTGGAGTTTTAGATCAGCTTCTGGAAGTTCAAAAGCTCGACAAATATGACATCGAGGGAGCGATTCATGTGTACAATGACTTGATTAAACAGCCATGTAATGTGTGCAGAGAGTTGGAGATGAGTAACAAGAACTTATCAAGTCAATTTAGTTCAATGCATTCACTACCATTGGATGAAAAAGTGAAAATTTTGAAAGATTTTCTAATATCTCTTGCTGCAAAGGATTGTAGTCTAATGATAAGTTTTAGATCAGCAGAGGTTGGGCTCTCAAGATATGTTGAGGATAAACCATGTTTAAGTGTTGAAATAAAGGTGCTCAATATCATATTATCCTATGCTTTCTTTCATTTATCGTTAAAGTTTATGCGCTTTCGTTTCATCTGCTAATTGAGAACTAAACGCTAATGTATGTTTACTCTGACGAAGCAGCCTGCATGTGGATTTCTCCCATCTTCAAGTTTCATAACAGAAATTAAAAAAAAGAGTGTATCTAATTTTCAGATGAATGAAGTTCTAAGGCTAAAAGAAAACAAGGTATTACTTCTCCTACATCCCTATAACCTTCTCAAGAATTCACAATCTAACTTCGATGTTTCAGATTTCAGAAATCAGTGAATATAATCCCTTGGACCTTTTCTCTGGATCTAAAGATAGAATACTCAAAGCCATAAAAGCTCTGTACGCTAATCCTCAACGCAATTTTCGCGTGTTCTTGAATGGTCGTTTAGTATTTGGAAACTTAGGTGGTATCACAATCAAAACAACCTCAAAGGCTGAACAAGATTTTGAACATTTACTCAAAGAGATCATCAAAACTGAGGATGAAGGTGTATGTACAAATAATTTCATAGAGCTTGTTGCAGAAACTGTTTACTCATCTGGAGTTTTAGATCAGCTTCTGGAAGTTCAAAAGCTCGACAAATATGACATCGAGGGAGCGATTCATGTGTACAATGACTTGATTAAACAGCCATGTAATGTGTGCAGAGAGTTGGAGATGAGTAACAAGAACTTATCAAGTCAATTTAGTTCAATGCATTCACTACCATTGGATGAAAAAGTGAAAATTTTGAAAGATTTTCTAATATCTCTTGCTGCAAAGGATTGTAGTCTAATGATAAGTTTTAGATCAGCAGAGGTTGGGCTCTCAAGATCATCTTCCCACAGTACTCTGCATCTTGAATCAACAAAGCAAGAATTTGAGTACACGGTACTTGTTTTCTTACCTCTAGATACTTAAATCTTTGCTTTTGATTGAAACTTTTGTCTCATAACTGAGGTCTTTCGTCGTTTGTCTACAGTTAAATTTCATTGATCTTGATATGAGATCTCTAGAGAAAATGGATATGTACTATTACAAAACAGACAAAAAGATCATTAAAACATACCTGGAAATGCTAAAGGATAAATAAGCATGAGGAGGACCAGTAGACAAAGCCTTGAAGTAGCAAAAGATTTGAAAACGATAGATGAAGGTACTGTTGGGCAAAGAACATGAGTAGATTTATTCTTTTGCTGATTATTCCAATATTCTCATAAAAATATGTGTAATGTGATCAATTACAGTGCATGAGTAGATTCATATTAATTATTGCATCTATACCATTTCAATGAATAAAAACTACAGAATACTAACTATCTACTAAGAATGCAATATGTTTGATTTTGATATATTGTTTCTTTATCGTTTTTTCATGTAAACTTTCATTTGTTTCTAACTTAAAAGAAACCTAGTTTGCTTTTGGTTTCATCATTTGAGTTTACCTAAAAATCAAAGGATTGAGTTGTGTTAATCTGTCTAACACCCTCTCAGGTTTACTTAAGATTCTTGTAGAAGAGACAAAAAAAAGTGAAACCAAAAGAGACGCAATGAGGAAAGAGCTGAGAAAAGAACCATGTAGATGTGGACATAAATTAGAGAACTTCTAGGAAATTTTGCAATCAAAAAGTAGGAACATTCTGAATCTTCAGATCAAGTTCATGATCAACGGCTAGATTGCAGATTAAGGTCACAAGCTGTGACTTATGAGTTAATAGTATTCAAGGAATAAGCTGAAGTATATAAAAGGGTATGCATGCTTCATGGGTAGTATCATCTCAAGACTTCAAGAATGATAGGAACTGATTAAAACAGGTATGCTTCTTTAGTGTTCTATTCTGTTCTTGTTTTGTTCAATTCTCTCTCTGTTTTGATTCTGCGGTTGAGTTGCTGAGAGTCTGAAAGATATCAGTGCTTATTATCTTTGTTTCTTGAATAATACATTTGATCTCTGAATATAAACTGGTGCTGTTACGTTTCTTATAACTGTTACAAAGAAATTGCAGAGGAAAAGGAGAGATAAGAATTTAAAAGCTTTGGATTGAGATGGAGGATATAGTTTTGGAATCAAAGGATGCTGTAGATTGGTCATATAGAGGAGAAGGAGCTGTTAATTTGGTTCTTGCTTACACTGGTTCCTCTCCCACTTTTGTTAGTCTTTCTCTTTTGAATCTGTTTCTTAAATATAAACATATATTTTGTTTTTGTTCACATATTGATTCTATCTTCTTGTTTGGCTATGTGTGAAGATGGGAAAGTTGATAAGAATACGTAAAATATCATGGGCTGGGGATGGAAATGGTCTTACAACACATGAAAAGATAATATGGGCAGAGTTTAAGGAACTTGTATCTTGTCAAAACCAGGAGATGTTGGAGTATTTATTTGTCAAACATGTCATGAGACCTTTGTTGGGTCATAAACATGTCAATCCTGGAGTATGTTCTCCTCTTGTCATGATTCTAACATGTTATTAAAGTTACAAGAACCTGCAAGTTGGGTTGTCTTAAAAGGTTTTGAGTCTTTATGATTTGCAGATGCTTCTTGGTGTTTCGAAGGAATTTCTTGAGTCTGTTCAGAAAAGTATGACATCTCAGGGTCCTTCTTGGCGATCTAGTGTAGCCACTGTGGATACTAATCGCAGTTCAGTGCTTCTCATGGATGATTTTACACTTTTCGACCACGGTATGTCAGATTTTTGAGGATCTTTCTTTCGTTGAGCTTGTAAGTCGTCTCTTGTTTTATGTCAATTTGATGATGGATTCAGGTGATGTTAAGGATAAACCATGCTTAACTGTTGAAATAAAGGTGCTCATGATCATTATCCTTTGTATTCAAAACCAATTAACAATAAGTGGATAAGTGCTAAATGATGATGTATGTTTATTCTGAATCAGCCCAAATGTGGATTTCTTCCATCTTCAAGTTTCATATCAGAAATTAAGAAGACTGTAACTGATTTCGAGATGCATCAAATTCGAAGGCTTAAAGAAAACAAGGTATTACTTCTCCTACATTCATATGAATCTTCTTAGAAATCACACTCCAACTACAAATCTAACATGTTAAAAGTTATGTTTCAGATTACAGAAATCAGTGAATATGATCCCTTGGACCTTTTCTCTGGATCCAGAGATAGAATACTCAAAGCCACAAAAGCTCTATACGCGAATCCTCAGCACAATTTCCGTGTGTTCTTGAATGGTTGTGTAGTATATGGAGGCAGCTTATGCAAGATAAACACAAAGGTTGAACAAGATTTTGAGCATGTACTCAAAGATATCATCAGGACTGAGGACGACAGCTTAAGTACAAATCATTTCATAGAGCTTGTTGCAGAAACTGTTCATGCATCTGGAGTTCTAGATCAGATACTAGATGTTCAAAAGCTCGACAAATATGACATCGAAGGAGCGATTCATGTTTACTATGACTTCATTGAACAGCCATGTAATGTATGCAGAGAGTTGGAGATGAGTAGTAACAACTTATCAAATCAATTCAGTTCCATGCATTCACTACCATTGGATGAAAAAGTGAAAATTTTGAAGGATTTTCTAATATCTACAATTGCAAAGGATTGTAGTGTAATGATAAGTTTTAAATCAGCAGACACTGGCCTCTCAAGATCCTCTTCCCACAGTACTCTGAATCTTGAATCAACAAAGCAAGAATTTGAGTACAAGGTGCTTGTCTTCTAACCTCTAGATACTAAAATCTTTGCTTTTGATTGAATTGTTTCTCTCATAAACCGAGGTTTTCTTCTTCGTCGTGAGCAGGTACATTTTGTTGATCTTGATATGATAGCTCTGAAGAAAATGGACGTCTTTTATTATGAAACTGACAAGAAGATCATGAAAATATACCTAGAAATGCTGAAGAATACATAAGCATTGGAGGGAGAGAAGAAGACATTTCATATCTCATAGATGATTCCGCGGATTCATCAATCTTTTTGAAGTTATCTTGCATTGTTTAAAAATGTGTTGTGTGTTAAGTATGATTCAAGAGTAATGGTTTCTTTTAAGTTACAACTCTATAAGAGTTAATTTGGGAGTTTCATATCTATGGAGTGATTATATGTGAGTTGGGAATAAATGGGAGTGATTGTGTGAGTGGGGTTTAATTAGAAGTTCTAAGTTTTATCTATTAAGTTTTGATGTAATCACTTTGTTTTAGTCATTGAATCAATCAGAGTATTATTCAGTTCATAGAGATTTCTTCTGTTTTTTGGTTTTACAGTACTCCCAACAAATATTTTTGTTTCAACAAGTACGGTTTCAGAGCAAACCAGCATTGTGATATCTGAGCAAATGTCTCGGTCCCTTCTTTGGTTATTCCGAAGTGTGTTATCATGGCAGGACATGGAGCTTATACATTAAATTGAATGCTTCTAAACATTCATTTAAAGATATATACAACCACTTCCCCAAAAAGAAAACGATGTTAGTTGATTTTGATATACAATATCAGGTTTTCAAAGTCCACTTTAATTTATTTCTAACGTAAAAGAAACGTAGTTTGCTTTTGTTTTGATCATTTGATTTTTACGTAGAAAAGGGGTTGAGCTGTGTTACATCCTTTCAGGTTAACTTAAGATTCGGGTAGAGGGAACATATGGAATCAATTCGAGAAAGAAGAGACAACAAAAAAAAGAAGCAATAAGAATAGATGTGGACATAAAATAGAGACCTTTGGGAGTATTCTTTTGTCTTCAGATGAAGTTCATGATCAACAAGATATGACTTATGAGTTTTAGTATTTAAGGAACAAGCTGAAGCATAAGAGGGTGTGCTGCTTCATGGGGAGTATTATCTGAAGAGTTTTAGAATGATAGGAACCGATTAAATCAGGTATGCTTCTTAAGTGTACTATCCTGTTCTTGTTTGTTCAGTTCTCTCTCTGTTTTGATTTTGTGGAAGAGTGCTTTGAGTTTGTAAAATATCAGAGCTTGTAATCTTCCTTTCTCAAATAATATAATTGCAGAGAAAACCGGGAGTACCTTGACAAAAAAAAAAAAAAAAAAGAAAAACGGGAGAAAAAAAAAAAAAAAAAAGAAAAACGGGAGTACAAGAGAGATAAGGATTTAGAAGCCTTGGATTGAGATGGAGGGTATAGTTTTGGAATCAAAAGATGCAGTAAGTTGGTCATACAGAGGAGAAGGAGCTAATAATTTGGTTCTTGCTTACACTGGTTCCTCTCCCACTTTCGTTAGTCTTCTCCTTTGAATCTATTTCTTAATCCCAAAACATGATTTTTCCTTTGTTAACATTTTGATTCTTATTATTATTTTTTTTTAATGGTTATGTGTGAAGATGGGAAAGTTGATAAGGATACGTAAAATACCAAAGGCTGGGGATGGGAATGGGCTTACAACACATGAAAAGATCATATGGGCAGAGTTTAAGGACCTTGTAACTTGCCAGAACCAGGAGGTTTTGGAGTATTTGTTTGTCAAATGTGTCATGGGACCTTTGTTGGGTCATAAACATGTCAATCCTGGAGTATATATGTTCTTCTCTTGTCTTGATTCGAACACATGATCACTCTTGCAATAACCTGTTTCGAGTCTTGATATTGTTACTTTGCAGATGCTTGTTGGTGTATCAAAGGAATTTCTTGAGTCTGTTCAGAAAAGTATGGCATCTCAGGGTCATTCTTGGCGAGCTGATACAGCCACAGTGGATACTAATCGCAGTTCAGTGCTTCTCATGGATGATTTTACACTTTTCGGCCACGGTAAAGTCAGATTTTTGAGGCTCGTACTTTCATTGTTCTATAGACTACTGCAACTAAAATTAGAATTGGGATTCTAAGCCTGTCTCTTGGCTAAGTCGATTTTTAAACTATGTTTTCAGGTGATGTTGAAGATATTAAACCATGCTTAAGTGTTGAAATAAAGGTGCTCAAGATCATATTATCCTATGCTTTCTTTCTTCTTTTTCGTTAAAGTTTATGCGCTTCCAATTCAAAACCAATTCACAATAAGTGGTTAACCGGTGAGCACTGATGTATGTTCATTCTGATGAAGCAGCCAAAATGTGGATTCCTCCCATCTTCAACTTTCATAGCAGAAGAAAATTGTATTAAGAAAAATATTTCTTGTTTCAAGATGCGTCAAGTTCTAAAGCTTAAACAAAACGAGGTACTAATGGCATCTCCTCCTAATTCACAATCTAGCTACTAAACTAACACCTTTGAAGCCATTTTTCAGATTTCAGAGGTCAGTGAATATGATCCCTTGGACCTTTTCTCTGGATCCAAAGATAGAATACTCAAAGCCATAAAAGCTCTATATGTAACTCCTTTGAACAATTTTCGTGTGTTCTTGAACGGTTGTCTAGTATTTGGAGCCTTATGTAGTGGCATATGCTCAAAGGTTGAACAAAATTTTGAGCATGTACTCAAACATATCATCAGTACCGAGGATGAAGGCGCACGTGCTAATCATCTCATAGAGCTTGTTGCAGAAACTGTTTATGCATCCGGAGTTCTTGATCAGCTTCTTGAAATTCAAAAGCTCAACAAATATAACATCGAGGGAGCAATTCACGTGTACTATGACTTGATTGAACAGCCATGTAAGGTCTGCAGAGAGTTGGGTACTATGACTTGATTGAACAGCCATGTAAGGTCTGCAGAGAGTTGGAGAAGACTAACAAGTTATCAAATCAATTTAGTTCCATCCATTCACTACCATTGGATGAAAAAGTGAAAATTTTGAAGGATTTTCTAATATCTACAACTGCAAAGGATTGTAGTATAATGATAAGTTTTAAATCAACTGAGGCTGGTCTGCATCTTGAATCAACAAAGCAAGAATTTGAATATAAGGTACTTGTTTTCTTACATCTAGATACTTAAAATTCTCATTATTTGAAGTTTTATGTTGTTGTCTGCAGGTAAATTTCATTGATCTTGACATGATAGCTCTGAAGAAAATGGAAGTCTATTATTACAAAACAGATAAGAAGATCATGAAAACATATCTGGAAATGTTGAAGAATAAATAAGCATATATTGCTTCTTTTGGTTGTTAATCTTCATGGCTCTCTTCAAAGAGTATGTAAAACATTATCCTATTAATCTACTTGATTGTGATAAGAAAAATAATAAGAATAATAATAATAATAATATTTTGCTATTATTTTATTATATAAAATAAGGTTGGAATGATTTGAGCGCGACACGTGTCAAACACGATAATTAGAATCGGGGTCGTAATAATATTTTATTTGCTATTCTTTTAATAACGTCTGAAAACATATCTCTTGAATCGGGGTCGTAAAATGGTTCTTTTCATTGATTTTTTTTTTTTGTAATCTCATTCTTACTAGACGTTGTTGTTCTTTACAGTTTTTTCACAGTAAAGGAGTGGTGTTGCTTTGAGTCTCCTAAAGAATTCAGATCATATAATCATTGTGGTAAAATTTCTTATTTTGGGTGTGTTTGACAATTAATTGGACAAGTAATCAAACTGTAATTATTATATTAAAAATTAACTTTCTAAAAATGTTAATTTTTGGATAGATATCATTATATTTTTGTTCTAAATAAACTAATTATTCACTATTTTTTTAAGATTTGTAATAAAGTAAAGTTAAGTAAAATAGGTTATTGTGTCCCCTGGACATATATCATTGTATTTCAATCCAAAATAAATAAAATTAAGGAAATATTATTTCAACTATTAATTATAATTTTATTATTAAATTAAATATTTTATTTTAACTATTTTACCAGATAGTCATTCAAATGTATTTCTAATAATTGAATACAAGTTTAAATTATTTTATCATAATATTATAAATCAATTATAATTAATTTATTTAATGAATAATAAAATCACGGGCGTATCAACATCTAGTTTATTAATATAATTTTATTTTAATAATAGTGCCGAATCAAATCTCTAGTAGAATATCATTTGGAAAAATGTCAAACAAACTTAAAACTTTTTCTCGGCGTTTTAACACCAGAACTATGAATTCACCATTTAAATACCAATTCTTTTAAAAAATTCCCAAATTAAACCCAAAACTTTTAAGTTCGGGGTCGATTTAGACATGCCTCGTTAGTTTTTTTCGTTAACCCATGACGTGGACATGTGGACCAACCAAAACTGTCCACGTGGCGAGTTGATGAGGTAGAAAATCTTGCATAAAACTGCACATGGATGGAATCGAACCCGAGTATGCCACAAGCTCTTTACATACTTAGATCATATACACAAATATTTATATATATAGTAAAGAATTATTATATTTAATTGAATTATATATTTAATCTAAAAATTATAAATATAATATAATCTTAGGATTTAGTTTTATATAATGAAATTAAATAGTTATTTGAATTATTAGTATTTAATTTTATATACAAGATTATATTATATTTATAATTTTAGATTAAATATATATATAATTATAATTAACGTTTTTAATATAAATGGAAAGTCATAGTTTTAGTTCTGTTGCCAAAACTACGCGGAGAAAAAGTTTTAGGTTTGTTTGACATTTTTCCTCAATATCATTTGTGTTGTGGCGAAATTAGTATTTTAATAAAAAGACCTTCTAGGAAGTTGCAGTCAAAAGGTAAGAGGATTCATAGTCTTCAGATGAAGTTCAGAATCATCAAGGAAGACTTTCAGAATGATAGGAACCGATTAAATCAGGTATGCTTCTTTAGTGTTCTCTTCTGTTCTTGTTCCTTCAATTCTCTCTCTGGTTGATACTGTGGGTGAGAGGTGAGTGATGAGACTTCGAAAGATATCTGTGCTTGTAATCTTCCTTTTCTCAAAAAATACAATTGCAGAGGAAAAGGGGAGTAAAAGAGAGAGAAAGATTCAGAAGCTTTTGACTGAGATGGAGGATATAGTTTTGGAATCAAAGGATGCAGTAGATTGGTCCTATAGAGGAGAAGGAGTTGTTAATTTGGTTCTTGCTTACATTGGATCCTCTCCCACTTTTGTTAGTCTTCTCCTTTGAATCTATTTCTTAAATCTAAAACATTTTGATTCACATTTTGATTCTATCTTCTTCTTTTTTGGGTTATGTGTGAAGTTGGGAAAGTTGATAAGGATACGGAAAAAACCAAGGGCTGGGGATGGAAATGGTCTTACTACAGATGAAAAGATAATATGGGCAGAGTTTAAGGAACTTGTATCTTGCCAAAACCAAGAGCATTTGGAGTATTTATTTGTCAAACATGTCATGAGACCTTTGTTAGGTCATAAATATGTCAATCCTGGAGTATGTTTTTCCCTTGTCATGATTCAAACACCTTATCACTGTTACAAGAACCTGCAAGTTGAGTTGTCTTAAAAGGTTTTGGAGTCTTGATGATTTGAGAATGTTTTAAAAACCTTGCAGATGCTTGTTGGTGTATCAAAGGAATTTCTTGAGTCTGTTCAGAAAAGTATAACATCTCAGGGTCCTTCTTGGCGAGCTGATATAGCCACAGTGGATACTAATCGCAGTTCAGTACTTCTCATGGATGATTTTACACATTTTGACCACGGTAAGTCGATTTTTTTAGGCTCTTTCTTTCATTTTAAGTTGTATCTAGGTTAACTCAATTTGATGATGGATTCATCAGGTGATGTTGAGGATAAACCATGTTTAAGTGTTGAAATAAAGGTGCTCAATATCATATTATCCTATGCTTTCTTTCATTTATTGTTAAAGTTTATGCGCTTCCGATTCAAAACCAATTGACAATTAAACGCTAATGTATGTTTACTCTGATGAAGCAGCCTGCATGTGGATTTCTCCCATCTTCAAGTTTCATAACAGAAATTAAAAAGAGTGTATCTAATTTTCAGATGAATGAAGTTCTAAGGCTTAAAGAAAACAAGGTATTACTTTCTCCTACATCCCTATAACCTTCTTAAGAATTCACAATTTAATTTCAATGTTTCAGATTTCAGAAATCAGTGAATATAATCCCTTGGACCTTTTCTCTGGATGCAAAGATAGAATTCTCAAAGCAATAAAAGCTCTATACGCTAATCCTCAGCGCAATTTTCGAGTGTTCTTGAATGGTCGTTTAGTATTTGGAAACTTAGGTGGTATCACAGTGAAAACAACCTCAAAGGCTGAACAAGATTTTGAGTATGTACTCAAAGATATCATCAAGACTCAGGATGAAGGTGTATGTACAAATCATTTCATAGAGCTTGTTGCACAAACTGTTTACTCATCTGGAGTTCTTGATCAGCTTCTGGAAGTTCAAAAGCTCGACAAATATGACATCGAGGGAGCGATTCATGTGTACTATGACTTTATTGAACAGCCATGTAAGGTCTGCAGAGAGTTGGAGATGAGTAGTAACAACTTATCAAATCAATTTAGTTCAATGCATTCACTACCATTGGATGATAAAGTGAAAATTTTGAAGGATTTTCTAATATCTCTTGCTGCAAAGGATTGTAGTCTAATGATAAGTTTTAGATCAGCAGAGGTTGGGCTCTCAAGGATGTTGAGGATAAACCATGTTTAAGTGTTGAAATAAAGGTGCTCAATATCATATTATCCTATGCTTTCTTTCATTTATTGTTAAAGTTTATGCGCTTCCGATTCAAAACCAATTGACAATTAAACGCTAATGTATGTTTACTCTGATGAAGCAGCCTGCATGTGGATTTCTCCCATCTTCAAGTTTCATAACAGAAATTAAAAAGAGTGTATCTAATTTTCAGATGAATGAAGTTCTAAGGCTTAAAGAAAACAAGGTATTACTTTCTCCTACATCCCTATAACCTTCTTAAGAATTCACAATTTAATTTCAATGTTTCAGATTTCAGAAATCAGTGAATATAATCCCTTGGACCTTTTCTCTGGATGCAAAGATAGAATTCTCAAAGCAATAAAAGCTCTATACGCTAATCCTCAGCGCAATTTTCGAGTGTTCTTGAATGGTCGTTTAGTATTTGGAAACTTAGGTGGTATCACAGTGAAAACAACCTCAAAGGCTGAACAAGATTTTGAGTATGTACTCAAAGATATCATCAAGACTCAGGATGAAGGTGTATGTACAAATCATTTCATAGAGCTTGTTGCACAAACTGTTTACTCATCTGGAGTTCTTGATCAGCTTCTGGAAGTTCAAAAGCTCGACAAATATGACATCGAGGGAGCGATTCATGTGTACTATGACTTTATTGAACAGCCATGTAAGGTCTGCAGAGAGTTGGAGATGAGTAGTAACAACTTATCAAATCAATTTAGTTCAATGCATTCACTACCATTGGATGATAAAGTGAAAATTTTGAAGGATTTTCTAATATCTCTTGCTGCAAAGGATTGTAGTCTAATGATAAGTTTTAGATCAGCAGAGGTTGGGCTCTCAAGGTCATCTTCCCACAGTACTCTGCAACTTGAATCAACAAAGCAAGAATTTGAGTACAAGGTACTTGTTTTCTTACCTCTAAATACTTAAATCTTTGCTTTTGATTGAAATTGTTTCTCTCATAAACTGAGGTTTTTCGTCATCTGTCTACAGGTAAATTTCATTGATCTTGACATGAGACCTCTGGAGAAAATGGATATGTACTATTACAAAACAGACAAGAAGATCATTAAAACATACCTGGAAATGCTGAAGAAGAAATAAGCACGAGGGGCAGAGACAGAAGACATTTCATATCTCAAATGATTCCGCGGGTTCATCAGTTTCATCAATCTTTATGAAGTTATTGTGGACTATTTAAAATGTGTTCTCTGTATTTATATGAAAGAACCATCAAGTAGCTAAAATTTTTCCAAGTTCTGATCCAAAGGCGTGGCCTTTTATCCTCCAAGTTTGGGCAAGGAAAGGTAGTGGAAGATTTTACTCACTCAACCATTGGGTTTGTGAGTGTTATCATACTCAAGATGAGCAGTATCCACCTATGGCAGTAATACAGTTTTATCATATGATTCTGTAGCAATCTGTTTTCCTTTCTCTATGGCAGTAAATCTTCTAGCCATTGATGAAAGTAGCAATTTGCAAACTATTCGCAAGGTCATAGCAGAAAGCATCAGGTGTTGTTTAAAGGAAACAGACCACTAATTATTGATCAGGTCCATCAGAATACATTGGAAAAAGAAAAGACAGAAAAAGTGAAACCAAAAAAGACGCAAAGAGGAAAGAGCTGAGAAAAGAACCATGTAGATGTGGACATAAAATAGAGACCTTCTAGGAAATTTTGCCTTTTACATTCTCAGTCTTGAAGTTCATGATCAACGGCTAGATATCAGATTAAGGTCACAAGCTGTGACTTATGAGTTTTAGTATTTAAGGAATAAGCTGAAGCATATAAAAGGGTATGCATGTTTCATGGGTAATATCATCTCAAGACTTCAAAAATGATTGGAACAGATTAAATCAGGTATGCTTCTTTAGTGTTCTATTCTGTTCTTGTTCCTTCAATTCTCTCTCTGTTTTGATTCTGTGGGTGAGTGTTAAGGATTTAGAAGCCTTGGATTGAGATGGAGGAGATTGTTTTGGAATCAAAAGATGCAGTTGATTGGTCATATAGAGGTGAAGGAGCCTTTAATTTGGTTCTTGCTTACACTGGATCATCTCCCACTTTTGTTAGTCTTCTCCTTAAGTTCTGTTTCTTAATCCCAAAACATGATTTAGCCTTTGTTAACATTTTGGTTCTATCTTCTTCCTTTCTTTATGGTTATGTGTGAAGATGGGAAAGTTGATAAGGATGCGTAAGATGGCAAAGGCTGGGGATGGTAATGGTCTAACGCCACATGAAAGGATTATATGGGCAGAGACTAAAGAACTTGTATCTTGTCAAAACCAAGAGATTTTGGAGAATCTGTTTGTCAAACATGTCATGAGACCTTTGTTGGGTCATAAACATGTCAATCCTGGAGTATGTTCTTCTCATGAGACCTTTGTTGGGTCATAAACATGTCAATCCTGGAGTATGTTCTTCCCTTGTCTTGATTATAACACGTTATCACTGTTACAAGAACCTGTTTTGAGTCTTGATGTTGGTACTTTGCAGATGCTTCTTGGTGTATCAAAGGAATTTCTTGAGTCTGTTCAGAAAAGTATGACATCTCAAGGTCCTTCTTGGCGAGACAAAGTACCCGCAGTGGATACTAATCGCAACTCAGTGCTTCTAATGGATGATTTGACTCTTTTCGACCACGGTAAGCTGATTTTTGAGGCTTTTTCTTTCATTGTTCTGGTACAGGTAAAATTTGAATTGAGATTGTAAGCTGTCTCTATGTTTATGTCATTCTTATGATGGATTCAGGTCATGTTGAGGATATTAAACCATGCTTAAGTGTTGAAATAAAGGTGCTCCACATCATTATCCTATGCTTTCTTTCTTTTTTTGGGATAGGCTCTGAATGTTTACTCTAATGAAACAGCCCAAATGTGGATTTCTCCCATCTTCAAGTTTCATAACAGAAATTAAGAAGAGTGTAACTAACTTTGAGATGCATCAAGTTCTAAGGCTTAAAGAAAACAAGGTACTACCTTCTTCTACAACCCCACAAATCTCCTTAGAATTAACAGTTTTTGATGTTTCAGATTACAGAAATCAGTGAATATAATCCCTTGGACCTTTTCTCTGGATCTAAAGATAGAATCCTCAAAGCAATAAAAGCTCTATACGCGAATCCTCAGCGCAATTTTCGAGTGTTCTTGAACGGTTGTTTAGTATATGGAGCCTTAGGTTGTGGCACAAGCAAAACAATCTCAACGGTTGAACAAGATTTTGAGCATGTACTCAAAGATATCATCAGGACTGAAGATGAAGGCGTACGTGCAAATCATTTCATAGAGCTTGTTGCAGAAACTGTTTATACATCTGGAGTTCTAGATCAGCTTCTAGATGTTCAAAAGCTCGACAAATATGACATCGAGGGAGCAATTCACGTGTACTATGACATCATTGAACAGCCATGTAAGGTCTGCAGAGAGTTGGAGATGAGTAACAACAACTTATCAGATCAATTTAGTTCCATCCATTCACTACCATTTGATGAAAAAGTGAAAATTTTGAAGGGTTTTCTAATATCTACCACTGCAAAGGATTGTAGTGTAATGATAAGTTTTAGATCAGCAGAGTCTGGCCTCTCAAGATCCTCTTCACACAGTACTCTGTATCTTGAATCAACAAAGCAAGAATTTGAGTATAAGGTACTTGTTTTATTACATCTAGATACTTAAATCTTTGCTTCTGATTGCATTGTTTCTCTCATAAACTTGAGCAGGTACATTTCATTGATCTTGATATGAGACCTTTGAAGAAAATGGAAGTCTATTATTATGAAGCAGACAAGAAGGACACGAAAACATACCTGGAAATGTTGAAGAATAAATAAGCATGGGAGAGATTGAGAAGACATTTCATATCTCATAGATGATTCTGCAGGTTCATCCAATCCAAGTAGCTAAAATTTCAGAAACATTAGTACTGTTTTACTGATCCTTAGTAGTAATCTTTTTCTGTTCTTTTCACAGTTTAGTCTGTAACTGGTATCTTGAAGCCCTATGGTCATAATGTAATGAGTTTCAGCCTTTTCTCTAATAAAACTTTTGTGAAAAAAAAAAAGTTGAAATCATTTGAGTTTAGGTAAAAAGAAATTATTCTGATCTTAACCTCTTTGGCTTCTCCTATACGCATTTATTTTGGTCCTCTTATTTTTCCTTTTCTCAAGTTCATATGAATTATTGTGTCTATTCCATTTCAATGAATAAGAATACAAGATATTTCGAAAAAAGGCACTACAGTATATCAACTATTCCATTTATTATATGCCCCTTATTAATCTGATTGTTATTTTACAGTTCTTATTAGTGTTTGATCTCTATATGTTTTTAGAAATATTGGACCGTTTTAGTTTTTTCTTATAAAATTAAAATGCTGTGTATGCTAGATTTGATTATGCTCAAAGTGATCTTGCTTTCAAATCCATTTCATTTTTTAATTAACTTTTGGTTTGATCATTTGAGTTTACATAAAAAAAAAAATATTGGATTGTGTTAATACACACTTTCAAATCTGTGCTAGATTTGATTCGAGTAGAAGAAACATATAGAATCAATTCGAGAAAGAAGAGACAAGAAAAAGTGAAACCAAGAAAAGAAGCAATGAGAAGAGAACCATACAGAAGTGGGCATAAAACAGAGACTTTTAGAAGTATTCTCTGTCTTCAGAAGATCTTTATGATCAACGGCTTTAGATTAGATTCACAAGATGTGACTTATGAGTTTTAGTATTTAACCAATAAGCTGAAGCATAAGAGGGCAATAAGGAATTAGAAGCTTTTGATTGAGATGGAGGATATAGTATTGGAATCAAAGGATGCTTTAGATTGGTCATATAGAGGTGAAGGATCTGTTAATTTGGTTCTTGCTTACACTGGATCTTCTCCCACTTTTGTTAGTCTTTCTCATTTGTATCTGTTTCTTAAATCCAAAACATGATTTTGCATTTGTTAACATTTTGATCCTATCTTTTTTCTTTTTTGTTATGTGTGAAGATGGGAAAGTTGCTGAGGATACCTAAAATACCAAAGGCTGAAGATGGAAATGGTCTTACCACACATGAAAAGATTATATGGGCAGAATTTGAGGAACTTGTGTCTAGTCAAAACCAGGAGACTTTGGAGTATTTGTTTGTCAAACATGTCATGAGACCTTTGTTGGGTCATAAACATGTCAATCCTGGAGTATGTTCTTCATGAGACCTTTGTTGGGTCATAAACATGTCAATCCTGGAGTATGTTCTTCCCTTGTCTTGATTATAAGATGTTATCACTGTTACAAACCTGCATGTTGGGATGTTTTAAAGGGTTTTTGTGTCTTGATTTTGCAACTGTGCAGCTTCTTGTTGGTGTATCAAAGGAATTTCTTGAGTCTGTTCAGAAAAGTGTGACATCTCAGGGTCCTTCTTGGCGAGCTGAAGTAGCCACTGTGGATACTACTCGCAGTTCAGTGCTTCTCATGGATGATTTTACACTTTTCGAGCAGGGTAAGTCGATTTTTTATCCTCTTTCTTTCTTTGTTCTATAGACTAATACAAGTAGAAAATTGAACTGAGCTTGTAAGTTGTCTCTTGGTTAAGTCAGTTTGATGATGTATTGTCAGGTGATGTTGAAGGCAAACCAAGTTTATGTGTTGAAATAAAGGTGCTCAAGATCATATTAAAGTTTATGCGCTTCCGATTCAAAACCAATTGACAATAAGTTGATAGACGCTAAATGCTAATGTATGTTTACTCTGATGAAACAGCCCAAATGTGGATTTCTCCCATCTTCTAGTTTCGTATCCGAAATCAAGAAGAGTGTAACTAATTTTGAGATGCAACAAATTCTTAGGCTAAAAGAAAACAAGGTAATATCCATGTTTCATAGTCTAACACATTACAATATCCATGTTTCGGGTTTCAGAATTCATAGTCTAACACATTACAATATCCATGTTTCAGGTTTCAGATTTCAGTGACTATAATCCCTTGGACCTTTTCTCTGGATCTAAAGATAGAATACTGAAAGCCATAAAAGATCTATACATGAGTCCTCAGCGCAATTTTCGTGTGTTCTTGAACGGTCGTCTAGTATTTGGAAACTTAGGTGGTGTCACAATCAAAACAACTTCAAAGGTTGAACAAGATTTTGCGCATGTACTCAAAGATATCATCAGGACCGAGGATGAAGGCGTACGTGCAAATCATTTCCTAGAGCTTGTTGCAGAAACTGTTTATGCATCTGGAGTTCTTGATCAGCTTCTTGAAGTTCAAAAAATCGACAAATATGACATCGAGGGAGCGATTCATGTGTACTATGACTTGATTGAACAGCCATGTAATGTGTGCAGAGAGTTGGAGATGAGTAACAAAAACTTGTCAAATGAATTTAATTTCATTCATTCACTACCATTGGATGAAAAAGTGAAAATTTTGAAAGATTTTATAATCGCTCTCATTGCAAAAGATTGTAGTATCATGATAAGTTTTAGATCAGTAGAGTCTGGCCTCTCAAGATCATCTTCCTATAGTACTCTGAATCTTGAATCAACAAAGCAAGAATTTGAGTACAAGGTACTTGTTTTCTTACCTCCAGATACTAAATCTTTGCTTTTGACTGATATTGTTTCTCTCATAAACTGAGGTTTTTCGTCGTCGTCTTCAGGTACATTTTGTTGATCTTGATATGAGACCTCTGGAGAAAATGGAAACGTACTATTACCCAAGAGACAAGAAGATCACGAATTTATACCTGGAAACGCTAAAGAATAAACAAACATGAGGAGGAGAGACAGAGAAGGCATTTCATATCTCATGGATGATTCTGCGGGTTCATCATTTTCATCAATCTTTATGAAGTTATCTTGCATTACTTTAAAAGTGTTATCTATATTTATATGAAAGAACCCCAAGTAGCTAAAATTTATAAAACTAAGGGCATCTCCATTGGGAGTTTCTCTTTGAGTCTCAATAATATTTTATATATATATTTTGAGAGATTGTTTCTCAAATTTTGGCTAAAGTTTTTCAAATGAGAGATTTTGACCAAAGTTTGAGAAACAATCTCTCAAAATATATATATAAAATATTATTGAGATTGAGAAACAATCTCTCAAAATATATATATAAAATATTATTGAGAGACTCAAGAAGAAACCCCCAATGGGGTTGCCCTGGGCATAAAACCCTTATAATAGTCAAATACTAAAGACTAAAGTCGAGTAGAAAACCAAGTGGGGCATAAGAAATAAAATTTAGTGGGGCATAAGAAATTTTTTTTCAAAAATACAGGGGCATAATGAAAAAATCTTAGACAAAACTCACATTATAATAAAAATATATAAAGAAAATTGAAAAAATAAATCAAGGAGCGGGGTCATATGCCTCCACCTTGAACAACGTACATCCGCCACTGGGCTATCACGATATCGAGTGACTCCTGTGACTTTGATTGTATAAGAGACTACCGCGGGTCAACTATTTTAATAAAATTTAAAAACTTATATTTATCTATATATAATTTTTT
>CM071721.1:11635857-11656745 GCA_036630335.1 Physaria fendleri | reverse complement strand
GGCTTGATACTTGGCTTGATAGTAACGGGTACTTGCAAAATCAAGCCAAGTACGAGTCAAGTAGCGAAGACAGGACGAGTAACGAGTATCCGTGCCCCGGCCTATTAGCTCTAGTGTCGATGGTTGCAAAGACGAATGTGACTACCGTGGAGAGTATAATAGCGATAAGTGCGTTTTTATGTGCGGCAAACCAACTCAAAGATGGTACCACGTTCCACGATCATTCTTGAACGCGAACGGACAAAACACTATCACTCTATTCGAAGAAATGGGCGGTGACCCATCCATGGTGAACTTCAAAACAATCGTGGTCGGAAAGGTTTGTGCTAAGGCTAATGAAAACAACAAAGTAGAGTTGTCCTGCCATGATCGACCGATCTCAGCTGTTAAGTTTGCCAGCTTTGGAAATCCCGTGGGCCGTTGTGGATCATTCGTGGTTGGTACGTGTCAAGGAGATAAGGATGCCATGAAGACTGTGTCTGAAATGTGCGTTGGAAAACACAACTGCACTATTAATATTTCTTCCGACGTCTTTGGCTCTATTTCAAACTGTGGAGAATCACCTAAAAAGTTGGCCGTCGAGTTGGAGTGTTCTACCTCTAACTAATCTAACTAATGATGAATGTAATAAAATTTCCACTTATACCAATCACTTGTAAATTTCATTGCGAATTTATCTACATTCTTTCAAAAAAAATCTTAAATTGAAACTTTGGAACAAGGAAAAAAAAATAAAAATTTGTAACCATTTCCCGATTATAAACACCACTGTACTTCTTCTTGCAGGATCGATCCCTGGTCTCCATGAGGTCGAGAGGATTGTTAGGGAAAAAAGGTCTAAAACGGCCTGTAAATGACCCTAGTAGGAAATCTACAGCATGTAAAAAGAGACTCTGCATTTAAAGCCTCGAATATTAACTCCGTTCACAACGTCATGCCTGTATATAAGATCCGTTAGTATATAATTCCGTTGACCCACATTGACTAACGAAATTAGCATTAATGATCATTAACGGCGTTAATAAAGACGGATTAATTCAAAACGACGTCGTTTTGAAAATTTCGAATTTTTCAATTTACCAAAACGACGTCATTTTGGTTGAAATTAGAAAAAAAAAAAAAAAAAATTTGCAAATTTATGTAAATGAAAACGTCGGCGTATAAGTAAGAGCAAGAATTATCTGTTTGATTGTACTGTGATTGCTAAAAACGAAACCCTAGCACGATGCGGCCGAAAGCAATACCTGACGATGGCGATGACTCTTCACTAAACGAAGGCTTCGACTTGGATTACGGTCAGAGATTGTTGTACAATAAGAAGCGTGAGATCTCCATCGACTCGAGGAGCTGAATAGGAGAGGTCTCGTCTATGATGAAGATGATTCGGAGAAGATTCTGAGGATGATTCTGAGCCAGATGCTGATCTTAGAGATGTCTTCCATGGATTGAATAAGTTAAGAAAAAATGATCCTTCGATTATGAAGTGTTAAGTTCTTTGAGTCTGATGAGAATGATAAGATTAATAAGAAGGATAAGGAAAAAAAGGAGAAGATGTATCTGTGAGGAAAGTAGATAATGCGAGAAGGGCGCAGAGGAAAAGCATAGAGGAGAGAATGAAATTGGCTGAGATTGAGAGGAAAGAGGACTTGAAGTGGCTGAAGAATGCGAAGAAGAAGGAGATAGAGGAGAAGATGAGGAAAGTGCGTTCTGTTGCTAGATTTAAGGATGGAGAAGAATTTCCATTAGATGCGAATGATGGTGATATGGCAGAAGCTCTTTGGGGTCTTGTAATGAGAAGGTTGGGGCAGAGGCCATGTATTTTCCATAATTGGTCTGCTTTGATAACTTGGATTTCATCAAAATCAGTAGGATTACCAACCCTTCTCAAGAAGCTAACTGTTCATGCTTTTATACAAGCTTTGGATAAACCGCAATCAAAAGCTTCACAATGGCACATCAGCCACGCCTCAAGCTCTGTTTACGCAAGTGGATAGAGCTGTCGGAGACTTCATTCTAGCCAGACATCACCGACGTGCGTTTGCACGACTTCTTCAAGCCTGGTTCAGATACCAATAGGCAAAATTGACAACCAACGCAGAAGCTCTTTGGGGTCTTGTAATGAGAAGGTTGGGGCAGAGGCCATGTATTTTCCATAATTGGTCTGCTTTGATAACTTGGATTTCATCAAAATCAGTAGGATTACCAACCCTTCTCAAGAAGCTAACTGTTCATGCTTTTATACAAGCTTTGGATAAACCGCAATCAAAAGCTTCACAATGGCACATCAGCCACGCCTCAAGCTCTGTTTACGCAAGTGGATAGAGCTGTCGGAGACTTCATTCTAGCCAGACATCACCGACGTGCGTTTGCACGACTTCTTCAAGCCTGGTTCAGATACCAATAGGCAAAATTGACAACCAACCATATATTCCCTTGAACTCTATTTTTTTTTCTTTTTTTGATAGTTGAAGTGATTGTAGAAAACATTTTCATATAATGGAATTTACATATTACCAAAAAAAAATACTATGGTGCAAAGGATTCAGATTTGAATAGTGATAACGATGACCATGATGATAAACCAGATTTTGACAAGGAAGATGAATTGCTTGGACTTCCAAAAGATTTTTTGACAAGGAAGATGAATTGCTTGGACTTCCAAAAGATTGGGATGTGAATACAAGGAGGGGATGGTTTATATCTGGAAGAGAAAATGTTTTAAAGCTGAAGAAAAATGGTTCGACAAGATTTAAAGAGGAGAGGAGATGAACGACGACGTTTCATTTACATAAATTTGATTTTTTTTTTTTTTAAAAAAATTTCAACCAAAACGACGTCGTTTTGGTAAATTGAGAAATTCGAAATTTTCAAAACGACGTCGTTTTGAACGAATCCGTCTTTATTAACGTCGTTAATGATCATTAATGCTAATTCCGTTAGTCAACGTGGGTCAACGGAATTATATACTAACGGATCTTATATACAGGCATGACGTTGTGAACAGAGTTAATATTCGAGGCTTTAAATGCAGGGTCTCCTTTTACATGCTGTAGATTTCCTACTAGGATCATTTACAGGCCGGTTTAGACCTTTTTTCCGATTGTTTAGCCACTAGGCTACGTGTTAAAAGAAAAAAAAAAAACACCACTGTACCGTATACGACGCCGTCTAGGCTACGTGTTAAAAGAAAAAAAAAAAACACCACTGTACCGTATACGACGCCGTATTCAAAGAGTCTTTCTTTATCTGGAAAAAAAAAGAGTTTGGGGAAAAGCAGAAGAAAATCCGAGAAACTGGAGGGAGAGAGAGAGAGAGAGATCCTAAGGTCAAAAGAGGTCAGGTGATTTACCAGTGGAATCATCTCCTCTCCCATTGAATCGGTCAAAAATTTCAACCAAAGAGAAACCATAAGCTATATAGGAAGAGGGAATGGTCGGCGTGATGAACAGATTGAGAAATCTGGACGCTTACCCTAAAATCAATGAAGATTTTTACAGGCGTACTCTTTCTGGTGGTGTTATCACCCTCGTCTCTTCAATCTTCATGATAATTCTCTTCTTCTCCGAGCTTCGTAAGTTGCATTTCATTTCCCTGTTTTGGGATCCAATTAGATTCGAAATGTAGATGTTTGTAGGAATGGAGCTCAAAAGCTTTTTATTTTCTTCGTGGGTTTTTCTTATCTGAAACAATGATGTAAATGATTTTGTTAATGGTGGAGTTAAGCTTTGTTTGTGAAAACAACATTGCTTTATTTTGATAGTGTTTTGTTTTAATTCTTTGTTGGTTTTTTTGGTTTTAGAGCTTTACATTCATCCTGTAACGGAGACACGGCTCCGTGTTGATACAGCAAGAGGAGAGAAGCTACGTATTAATGTAGATTTTGTTCTTTGCTTATTACTTTTGAGTTGTAAGATGACTTGTTTTAGATCAAGAAACAGTCTATAATAACTTATTATGTACAATTTTTGAAGTTTGATGTTACATTCCCTGCGCTTCAATGTTCGATTATTAGTCTTGATTCTATGGATATCAGTGGAGAAAGGCACCTTGATGTGGTATGTTTGCTGGTGGAATGTTCTTTTCCATTACGTTTCTTTCAAGTCAAGATATGTGTTTACTTTGTGTGATTTTTGATTCTTTTGTTTTTGCAGCGACATGACATAATTAAAAGAAGATTAGACTCTTCTGGCAATGTTATTGAGGCAAAACAAGACGGAATTGGTCATACTAAGGTTAGTTTTTCAATGACGTTGACCTTTTTCAGAAGCCTTCTCTGATCCCATTGCAAAAAGTGTTGAAGTTCTGTATTCTTTTCTGTTTTTCTGATTCCCTGTTGTGTTTGGTTATTCCCAGATTGAAAAACCTTTACAGAAACATGGTGGAAGGTTGGAGCACAATGAAACCTATTGTGGTTCTTGTTTTGGAGCTGAAGCGGTAAGCTACCTTGAATAAATTGCAGATTATGTTCCTACATGAGATATTGGACTTTCAGATGCAGTAGAAAATCTTCAACGGTGTTCTTTTGTATTGATTCAGCTATTTTACGTTGTGGTTTTTCTTTGTTACACTTTACAGTCTGATGATGAATGTTGTAATTCGTGTGAGGAAGTTCGTGAAGCTTACAGAAGGAAAGGTTGGGCCTTCTCAGATCCTGAATCAATTGACCAGGTACTCTGACAATCTGACACACCTTAATATCAACAAAGTTGGGTTGATCTTATTACTTAGTTTGAAGAACGTAGTGACCTCTTACTGGTGTTAATAATTTGAAACGTGATCTACATACCAAAGAAAAATGTTCATGTATCTGAAGAAAGCATGGATAGTCTTTTGTTTCATCCACCTTCACATCTAGTTATATGATAATTCTTACTCATTCTCTCAGTGTAAAAGAGAAGGCTATGTCCAAAAGGTCAAAGACGAAGAAGGTGAAGGTTGTAATATTCACGGTTTCTTGGAAGTTAATAAAGTTGCTGGGAACTTTCATTTCATTCCAGGACAAAGCTTTCATCAATCTGCTTTTCAATTTCATGATATGTTAATATTCCAGCAAGGCAACTATAATGTAAGAGAAGTTTCGTTCTTGTTTCAATCTCTCTTTCTAACCTCATATTCTAAATGGGTGTTGACTTCACTATATCTCTACACAGATTACTCACACAGTCAACAGGTTGGCCTTTGGAGACTTCTTCCCCGGCGTAGTGAACCCTCTTGATGGGTAAAATCTTCATTTCCAAACAATTAGTCATGCCTGTTATCGCTTTTCCAATCATTGTATGTTCTGAAACATTCTCTTGGTTATCTCAGTGTGCATTGGAATCAAGGGAAACAGACAGGCGTATATCAATATTTCATCAAGGTATGTCTTATACTTGCAGTATTTCCTTAGATGATACCCACCTGGGACAATCAAATAGGCATCTGTGGGATTCCTAAAAATTACTTACTATCAGCTCAGTTTACTGATAGAAAAGTATGTGACAAAAGCAAGTTGTTTTTCTCATCGGTCTTAAGCTTCTGCATTCAATAGAGAGTATAGTAAAGAAATAGATTGTGGTGTGGAATTGCAGGTTGTACCAAGCATATACACTGATGTTCACCATAATACTATTCAGTCAAACCAGGTGAAGCCACATCGCCAAATCTTTGTTTAAACATCTTTGACATTTTTGTTCTTTGGTAAAACAGAAGTAACCCGTTTTCGTGTTTTGGCAGTTCTCAGTGACAGAACATTTTCAGATCATAGAACCGGGTCGCATGCAATCACCGCCTGGTGTTTTCTTCTACTATGATCTTTCACCAATTAAGGTTTGTTCAGGTTTTGGTATTGCATTAATAATACTAATGGAAGACTATATCTCTAAGAACATTTTCAATTCTGACCATTGTTAGGTGATATTTGAAGAGCAACATGTAGAGTTCTTACACTTCCTAACAAATGTTTGTGCTATAATAGGAGGTTAACAATCTATCTATCTCCCTCCTCTTCTTCATTCATTCAAATAAAAAAACTGAATAGAGTTGATTTGCAGGTATCTTCACAGTATCAGGAATATTAGATTCATTCATATACCATGGACACCGAGCAATTAAGAAAAAAATGGAGATTGGTAAATTCAACTAAGTTGTTTCTATATTTCTCCCACACCTTCTTGATCAAAACATCTTGATGGAGTTTACAGTTAGAACATTAGGTTTTTGAATCTGGTGACAATGCATTAGGTTTTACCTTTCACAATCCCAAAGTGTTATAATGATGTGAGGAACTTTTTTTAATTTACCATATGATGATACTCAAAGGTCAGAGTTTGATGGTTACATGATCTGTGTTGTTGTTTTGTTCTTGATATTTTTAGACGTTGACTAATATGCTGCTTTGGTAATCATCAAAAAAAAAAAACTATCTTCTATCTTGAGAGCTTAGCTCATCACATTTGACTATTTTGTCAAAAATAAAATCTAAAAAATCTTTAAAAACTTGAAACTGCAAATAATTTCATATTTGGTAAATCCTAAGACAATCTTCTAGATGTTGTACCACTTTAGTTTATACTAATTGGGTAATGATAACATATTATTAGCAAAAACTATATTATGGTCTATATTTAGTCTTTTTTTTTGGTGAGTTTATTTTTTTATTTTTCTATATTTTCCCATTCTCAAAGTAACTATTAAATGTCACACAGATTCTCTAAGAGACCATCTCTTTCATGACATCACCGTCTTCACTTAGCTGTCTCTCCATTTATGATCTCTACATGCAACTCTTACCATCCCATTAAAAACTATCAGAAAAAATAAAACAAATCCCAAAACTTTTATATGTAAAACTCTCTTCTTCTTCTTTTTCTGATCAGTCTCTTCTTTCAATCAAACTTCAACATCATCCATGCTTTCTCGTACATCATCCTCTTCTTCTTCTGCCATGGGAGATTACATCGGAACCGAAAGCTGTTTCGACGTTCTCTCAGCCAAAGATGAGAACAAAGTCACATCTGTTGTAGAGAGGAGAAAAGAGGAGAAACAAGTGATAACCATGGCGGCGCGTGAGTTTCCTCCGCCTATACCGTTACTAGCGCAAACGGAGAATCTTCTCCCACACATGCCATGGGTTCTAAAACGTGAGGTGACGAGAGATGGGAGACTTATACTAAGAGAAGAGAAGGTTCGTCATCATGAGTACTTTCGTGCTAATAGATCTAATGGTCGTCTTACTCTTCATCTTGTTCCTCTAGAAAACGATGTTCTTGAACTTCCCCAAGATCCATCTCATTATCAAACTCACAATCATGTTGATGATCAACAAGATGTGGAAGATAATTTGGATGATCTGGAGAGTACTATAAATAAAGGTGGTATCATTAGTGTTCATGATGATGAGGTTAAGGGGAATGTGCATGGTGATGATAGTGAAGATGAGTATAGGAAAGTTTTATTAGGAGCGGCTGCGGAAGAGGATACGGTGGTGGAGACTGGTGTGGTGGTTGGAGGTGGAGGAGGAGGATCGCCGAGAGGAAAGTGTTTGAAGTCATGTTTTGTTGGAATGAGAGTTAGAGAGATCAGACCAGTTTTGAGTTGATTCTTCTTGTTACTTATTAGTTCCTTTTCTAATTAGTTTCTTTTTGTTTTGTTTGTGGAAAACAAAATTATTAGGGAAGAGAGTAATAAAATTTAGCTTGCTTTTCAAGATAAGTTTTTGACAGCAGTCAAGCTCTGAAACCCCGGAATAGATACCACTTGCCCTCTATGCAAAAGAGAAGAGGAAACTCGACAACATCTGTTTTTTGGATGCAGCTACTAATCGAATATTTGGAAGTTTTTGGCGGGTCAGCTTCTTAGAGCCGACTACAGTACTGCGCACTTTTGTTCCAGCTATCTACAATATGAGACCATACAAGACTCGATTCTTCATCATTCGTTACATCCTTCAAGAGATGATCTACCATATTTGCGAGAAAGAAATGGGAGAAATCATGGTAAACTCTCAACCTCATTGCATCTAATGATTCGACAGTTCGAAACAATCTCAACGCAATCCAAGTTCAAGGCGATAATAGATATAGAGATGGTCTAACTACTTGGTTTTCTACCCATCCTTAACTCGGCATCATTCGTCATTCCTTTTCCCCCCTCCTCTTTTAGAAGTCGATGATTCATTTAGGCGTATTATGGGCTTCTTTATTCTCTTCTTCACTTAAATACCCCTTTTATAAGGATTTAGCAAATTTAGTTTTCATCCTACTTTTTTCCTCAGTTTTCTTCTAAAATATCCTTTTGTTTTTTTTTTAATAAAATTTAACATTCATGCAAAAAAAAAGTAATAAAATTTAGTTTCGAGTTGATTTATCTAAAATAAAATATTAGACGAATTTTTTATATAAAAAATTGCGTTAATTCGTATTTTAAGCTTGTATAAAACCGAAATTATAAAACAAATTTAACCCAAAAAAAACATGTATATATGTCAAAGTTAACCCAAAGAATGTAGTACAATATTAAGACTTTGAACCCTTAAATACAGATTCTCATACCACAAATACACTTATGTAGTCATCTGTCTCTTTCAATATTCTTGAAAATGTCTGATCTCTCAATTACAACAACCACATTAGATTTCCAAGAAATAACATTCTCATATCTTCAAACTTGTATATTGGGAGACCGACTTGGTCAAATTCTAATCTTAACCTCTTTGGCTTCTCCTATACGCATTTATTTTCCTCCTCTCATTTTTTTAAAAAAAAATATTATTATTGTATTAGTTTTCATATTAATTATTGTATCTATGCCCTTTCGATGAATAAGAATACAGGATATTTCGAAAGAGAATATTTCTTCTCTATTCAACGGTTTTACTCTTGGTTAGAGAGATTTCGAACATCATTAAAGAGAACTTTGATTGGATTTTTCATAGTATTTTGGTCTACCTTTGTAAAATGCAAGATCATTTGTGTCAAGCATTTCTATAGTTTTTCTATGCTTTTCGAAGACTTATCCATTTGCTTTCTGTTTACTATTGTATTTCGTTTATATTTTTGCTCTTTCATCTGTTGGTTTGAAGATGTTATTATGATGGATGTCGTAAATTTGTAATCGAATATTTTAAATAATGAAGTTTATGTTTTGACAAAAAAAAAAAAAAGAATACGTGAAACTATTCTATTTCAAAAAAAAAAAAAAGAATACGTGAAACTATTCTATTTATTCTCTTTTTTTTTTAATTGTTATTTGATATGGCTCTTAGTAATCTGATTACTGATTGTTTGTTTTAATAAACATGTACATTAAATCTGTTTCAAAATAAATAAATTCATGAAATCTGTAGAATTTTTTCTTACGAGTTTTTTTTTTTTTTTTTAAATGTTTGATTTTGATATACTAATCAAGATCATTCATGTTTTTTTGTTTTTTTTTTTTTTTTTAAATGTTTGATTTTGATATACTAATCAAGATCATTCATGATTATTTCTTAATCCTTCTTTCAAGTCCACCCCATTTTGTTTCTAACTTGAAAGAGACGTAAAAAAAGGGTTTAGTGGTGTTAATATGTGTTACAACCTGAATTTACTTAAGATTCGAGTAGAGGGAACATATAGAATCAATTGGAGAAGGAAGAGACAAAAAAAGTGAAACCAAAAAAGAAGCAATGAGGAAAGAGCTGAGAAAAGAACCATGTAGAAATGGACATAAACTAGAGACCTTTAGAAGCATTCTCAGTCTTCAGATGAAGTTCATGATCAACGGCTAGATTTTAAATTAGGGTAAGAAGCTGTGACTTATGAGTTTTAGTATTTAAGGATTAAGCTGAAGCATAAGAGGGTATGCATGCTTCATTGGGAGTATCATCTGAAGACTTTTAGAGTCATAGGAACTGATTCAATCAGGTAAACTAAAGTGTTCTAATTATGTTCTTGTCTGTTCAGTGCTGAGAGTTTGAAAAATGTCAATCTGTGTAAGATAATTACAGTGTATAAACATAGATTTTAGTGTAAAGATTAAATATATAAACTACTATATTTAATATTGTTAATGTCTTCACATATAAGAAGTATATGAAGGATAAAGAAGCTTTGGATTGAGATGGAGGATATGGTTTTGGAGTCAAAGGATGCAGTTGATTGGTCATATAGAGGAGAAGGAGCAGTTAATTTGGTTCTTGCTTACACTGGTTCCTCTCCCACTTTTGTTAGTCTTCTCCCTTTGAATCTGTTTCTTTAATCCCAAAACATTTTGTTAATATTTTGATCCTATCTTTTTCCTTTTTGGGTTATGTGTGAAGATGGGAAAGTTGATTAGGATACGTAAAATACCAATGGCTGGAGATGGGAATGGTCTTACAACACATGAAAAGATAATATGGGCAGAGTTTAAGGAACTTGTAACTTGCCAGAACCAGGAGATTTTGGAGTATTTGTTTGTCAAAGATGTCATGAGACCTTTGTTGGGTTCTAAACATGTCAATCCTGGAGTATATATGTTCTTCTCTTGTCTTGATTTGAACACGCACAGCTATAAGAACCTGCAACTTAGGATGTTTTAAAGTGTTTTGAGTCTTGAGTGTTGCAACTTTGCAGATGCTTCTTGGTGTATCAAAAGGATTTCTGGAGTCTGTTCAGAAAAGTGTGACATCTCAGGGTCCTTCTTGGCGATCTAAAGTAGCTGCCGTGGATACTAATCGAAGTTCAGTGCTTCTCATGGATGATTTTACACTTTTCGACCATGGTATGTCGATGTTTGAGGCTCTTTCTTTCATTGAGCTTGTAAGTTGTCTCTTGGTTAAGCCAATTTGATGATTGATTCAGGTGATGTTGAAGATAAACCATGCTTAACTGTTGAAATAAAGGTGCTCAATACCATTATCCTATTCTTGCTTTCATTTTCTGTTGAAGTTTCAAAACCAGTTGTGATATTAATGAGCAAGATGAATAATTCTATTGATAGGCTCCTCTACTTATAGGAGGTTTACAATTTACAATAGGATAGGCTCCTCTACTTATAGGAGGTTTACAATTTACAATAGGAGCAATAAGTATATTGCTATAATCAATTAAAATAAAATTGAATATTACATTCCTAACATTCCTTATATTACTGTGATGAAGCAGCCCAAATGTGGATTTCTCCCATCTTCAAGTTTCATAGCAGAAGAAAATTGTCTTAAGAAAAGTATTTCTATCTTCGAGCTGCATCAAGTTCTAAAGCTTCAAGAAAATGAGGTACTACTTCTCCTACATGGCCTATGAATCTCCTAAAAAGTCACATTCCAGTTATCAATCTAACATGTTAAAATCCATGTTTCAGATTTCAGAAATCAGTGAATATAATCCCTTGGACATTTTCTCTGGATCAAAAGATCGAATCCTCAAATCAATTAAAGCTCTATGCACAACTCCTCAGACCAATTTTCGTGTGTTCTTGAATGGTTGTCTAGTATTTGGAGCCTTAGGTGGTGGCATAAGCAAAACAACCTCAAAGGTTGAACAAGATTTTGAGCATGTACTCAAACATATCATCAGGACTGAGGATAAAGGCGTACGTGCAAATCATTTCATAGAGCTTGTTGCAGAAACTGTTTATGCATCTAGAGTTCTTGATCAGCTTCTTGATGTTCAAAAGCTCGACAAATATGACATCGAGGGAGCGATTCATGTGTACTATGACTTGATTGAACAGCCATGTAAGGTCTGCAGAGAGTTGGAGATGAGTAACAAGTTATCAAATCAATTTAGTTCCATCCATTCACTACCATTGGATGAAAAAGCGAAAATTTTGAAAGATTTTCTAATATCTACAACTGCAAAGGATTGTAGTGCAATGATAAGTTTTAAATCAGCAGACACTGGCCTCTCAAGATCCTCTTCCCATAGTACTCTGCATCTTGAATCAACCAAGCAAGAATTTGAATATAAGGTACTTGTTTTCTTACCCTTCAGATACTAAATCTTTGCTTGTTTCTCTCATTAACTGAGGTTTTTTTCATCGTCGTCATGAGCAGGTAAATTTCATTGATCTTGATATGAGACCTCTGAAGAAAATGGACGTCTTTTATTATGAAACTGAAAAGAAGATCATGAAAACATACCTAGAAATGCTGAAGAATAAATAAGCATGGGAGGGTGAGAAGACATTTCACATCTTATAGATGATTCCACGGATTCATCAGTTTCATCAATCTTTATGAGTTACCTTGTGCTTATTTAAAATGTGTTTTTCTGAATCTGAAAAAGAACCATTAAGTAGCTAAAATTTCAGAAACATTAGTGCTGTTTTGCTGGATCCTCATTATTGGTCTCTTTCTCTTCTTTTTCCAGTATAGTCTCTTGAATCCCTATGGTCACATACAAGTATCACAAAATATCTAATCTTAGTTTAGACAAGTATCATCAGCCAAAACATGCCCCAGAAGATTTCAAACCAGTACATAACATATAAGAGGAGCCTTATTTATCAAACATACATTACATGTTTCCACTCAAATTTACATACCTTATTCCTTTTAAGTAAACCAAAACATCAATTAGGAAAGATGATGCTATAATGGAGAAACAATCAAACACTTACACAAGTCTCTAGCTAACATCATCTGAGGTACACTTTCTTTCTCTTTTGTTTTGCCTTATTCTCGTGGACGAGCTGCCCAAAGAGAACTAAGAGCACGAAGCCTATGGAAATACTCTCCTAGAGCGAGTAAGCCTCGGGCAGACTGTTTTGTTGTTAAGATCTTACTCATTTGCTGCAGAGTCTGTTGTCTCAGATGATCCGCCTGTTCCAATAGAGATACATTACTTCTGTGAAACCAATATTTAATGGAGACTGCAAAAGCACAAATCAAAAACACTTGGCAAGATTGAGGATAAAAAGAATGAGTGGTGTTACCTGGTTCACAAAGCTCTCCAATGCTTGAAGATTTTCCATGGCTGAAGCCATTTGTGGTCCAAAATTTTCGGACTCAACAACTTTTATCTGAATGGCAATGCTTTCGACTAAACCCTGCTGAAGTTTATCTAAGCCTTGAGTGAGAGCCTCCTCTGCTTGCTGAGAAGACTGTTGAAGGTTACGCACCGCCAAAAGTTGCTGATCTGTTAAGGGCTCAACATATGGCATGACAACCTAGACAGCATTAAAAGTTGAGATTGTGTTCACTGGAGTGAAGACTGTGTAACGTGTAGAGGTGAAAAACGGTTTACATTTAACAGATCGGATGGGCGAAAACCTCCAATCCACTGGAAGAAGCGTTCAGTTGAAGTTCGCCACATTCCCGACATCAAGAAGAATACATCAGCCTTTGCAGCATCAGCTTTCATGCGGAAGAGATTGGCATAGTGGTTCAAGCACATATCTACCAACATTTTGAGTTCAATGTCGCTTATACGAGCTTGGAGCGCTGTTCGAATCTCACTAACTCTTTTGTTTTGCTCCTCTAGCCAGTGTGTGTACTCCATCTCAAACGCAGCAATCCCTGAAAAATGTTTCATTCAGAAAATTTCTTCTTTATATACTGCGGATTAAGAGACTACGCAATGGTAGTATTTACTTATTTAGTGATATAAACACTAACCTGGGTTCATGTTCCCAGCTGGTCCTAGATAACTGGTATCTGAAGAAATGCGTACGCATAATCCCTAAAACATATAAAAAGAACCACTTAGTAAGTATGAATCAGATAAAATTTGATGAACACAAAAGAAAGAATAAAAGCTTGAGTTAACCTGCTGCCTAGCTCTTACAAGTTCCTGCTCGAGCTGTGCCAACTTTAACCGGCTCTCTTCCAACTGCTGCACATGAGCCTAATAGCATGGACATAACTCCATAAAAGCTATCTTCATTTATTTGTTACCACAAGAAAATTTCACCAAGAGACCTTTCATACATACCTTTTTTCTCAAACGACTTTTGCGAGCAGCTTCTCGGTTCTGAGCCAAACGTCGTTTCGTCTGTGCATACAGAAGGAACAAGAATTCATGTCAACACGCCGTGTCTCTTCCTCTAAAGGTCTTTAAATATAACAAGTAGCCTTAAAATGCTAAAGTATACCTTATCATTGATCTGGTCTTCATCTTGATCATTATTGTTAGAAGGTTCTGCTTCAACAGAGTTATTATACACAGAAGTATAATTCGCCTACACATAATTAACCATCAATTAACTAACAAAGAAACACTTATATAAATCAATCTTAAACATGAAATATCTTACTCTATTGTTATCATCTGCTTCTGGTCTAACATCCACTTCAAGAGTTGTTGAAGAACTCTGATTGTTATTCTGATTACTTGTAATATTGTTCATATCTGATTTGTAAAAATTTCCCCACTCAGATAATTGCTGGAATGGTTCATACATCCCCATATCTCTGAATGATACGACTTGTGTAGTAGTTGAAGAAGAAGAGCTCATCATCTGTAAAATTAACAAATTACAAGCTCAAGGCAATAGCAGAATATTGTAGGATAAACAGTGTTTCTAAACTCAGCTTTCAATAGATAAAGATCCAATCAAAATCCCTAAAAATACATTCCTCATTAACATACACATAAACAGTACTAGTTTTCCATCAGTTACTCTATAAAGGTTGAAACTTTATAAGACCCAACTACCAAAAACTGAACCTTTTGAAGGAAAAATTAGCCAAACAGAGCAATACAGATGAAATTAGAAAGTTACAAGTTTTGTATAAGCAAAAAAACATAGAAAAGAAACAAACCTCCATAGATAAACAGAGAAATTCATCAAGAACTCAAGAAATGAAGAGTGAATCTTAGCATTATGGGGTATATTCCGATCAAAACGGGGACCATAAACATCAAAAGAAGAAACTTTGGGTCAAAACTTAGAGGTGAAGCGTACACATCATTGAAAAAAGAAAAGAGATATTTTTCTGATGTTTGCCTTTAATAAAAATAATAAGCAAGTTGAAGTAAACGAACGGATGAACGACAAAATCACCGGGAGAAAACAAATCTCACAAAAGAGAAAGAAAAGTAAAAGTCTTTTTCTATGTTCTAAAAAAGTTGACTTTATCATGCGCCTCCGTGTCTAAAATACGCCTGTTGATGACTTGGATTCTCATCGTAGGCCGACACGTCAGCTAGTTGAGAGGAATATTCTGTAATTTGATTACTTCATTGCATTATTTATAGAATCTGAATCTCTTTGTTTTTTTTTTTTACAACAAAATCTAAATCTCATGATTTGTATAAAATTATAAAAAATTTATTTACCGGAAAAACGACTTATTTACCAAAGAACTATCGTGATATTATAATATTTTTTCACAAAATATTATCCTCTTTCAAAGTTGCCATAAAATCTATGTCCCCAAAAATTAAAGTTACAAATTCATTTATTCACGAATTAAAAATTAGTTGAATCATGGGCAACGAACTACTAAACTTTCAATTTCGTAGACAAATAAGTATTCAACTTTGGTTTCATAGGTAAATAAGTTTGTAACTTTGGTTTCATGGACAAATATGTCTATCATTTTAATTTCATAGGATATAAAATAATGCAATATTTCGTAAAGAAATATTATGATATCGCGATAGTTTATGGATAAATAAGTCATTTTCTCTTGTCATAATTATAATGTACTAAAACAAAAATTTTACATTTGTTTAGCTTACTTCCTAAGTTTACATCTTAACAAATATATAATATATGTTTTATTTTTTAGTATAAAAAACTTTAACGTATATATTAGGTCGCATTTTATGAAACAAGTGTCAAGTGTGCAAGATTAATACTTTGATTAATCAAAGTTTATTCGCTTTATTTTAGAGGTTCTCTAGTGCTATAGCAATGCTAGTGACACTTTTTTAAGTATATATATCATTGTCTTAGTGAGAAATAATTGGGTCTTTAATGACCTATACCCAACTAGGAAAGATAATTAAATTGTTCTTCTTTTGTTGCTTAATTAAAAATTGATTCTTTAGTTCTTTGAATAGTGTTACCCACTTGTAATAAAATTTGTGATTAGACAGAGACAAAAATACTTAAGTGAGTCTTTTGGTTTGGCTTTTATAAAGATTCATATATAGTTTTCAATCCTTAGAACATTAACGACTTTAAAGTATTCATTGGATTTTTGTTTTTCTTAACCTTTTTTTTGCAGATGTAAACAGCACAACACCAACATGATCATATAAAAGAACTTATTGCTTATAATCATATATATATATATATATATATATATATATACGACATATAATCCTTCAATAGTGAGAAGTTCAAGTAGTTAATTTTTTTTCTTTTATCATTACAATTTTTGTGGCTTCGGGACCATATAGAAATTGGGGTACATTGGAGAAGGAGGGAAAGGGTGGCCCAGATCCATTATGTGGTCATTTCTAATATGACATATTAACATCTGACCTAGAGATCAGGGTGGGATATGCTTTACCAACCGAGCTACACCCGCTCGTCCAAGTAGTTAATTAAGATTCTGATTTAAATGATTCACTCGTTTAATAATTTTTGACATTTTTTAAAAAAAGTTCAGATTCTTATAATTAGGGTTTTTTTTTTTTTCAGTCTATCAACCATTAAGGTTCAACTATTAATCTATTATAGTTTATTACTTTATTTAAGTTTAGCCAATCCGATATTTTATAAAATACACTCAAAAATATAATTTGTCTGCCACGAGTGGCAATTGCATCAAATTCTGATAGATAGACATAGATATGTAGATACTAATATACCTTAGTTATCTATAACAGATATTTACGTGAGCTTAGAGTCCAAGCTTCAATGTCATTAAATACATTTTAAAAACCCAAAAAAAAGAAAAAAATCACACGATAGACATAGGGTTGGTCCGGTCTGATTCGAGGTCTAATACGAAAAAAATTGTATAAAACATAATTTCACAAAAAAATTCAAAAACAACTAATATATTAATCTAGTTTTTTTAATATAACTCTGTTTGCTTTTATATTAAATTCTCGACAAAACCACTAATCAAACTTTCATAATCAATGTGTTTAATCATATCTCTTTCAATTGATAACATGCCTAAATCGTTTAAGCTATTTGGTGGCATCGTTATTTGTAGGTAAGACTTTATCAACTTTAGTTTTGAGAAGTTCTTTCTAATATTATCTAAACAATTTTTCTTTTTTTTATAGGCTTCCTATAATTAGGGGCCCAACACGAATGTTTTATTTGAATTAAAAAGGACCACCCCTCGATAGACATTATCAAACATTAAGCAAACAAGAAAGTATATACACAAATAGTACTTAAAGAGTTTAATTAACTCTGGACGTGACGACCGTAGCTTATTACTCTATAATCATACGATCACAAACTTTAGCAGAGTTTCTCTTGGTGATCATCTTTCTAAAGAACCACCAGCTCGATCCTCCACCGTTATCTTCGGCTACACCAGCGATTGTGGCTGAGTTTGCTGTTAAAGACTTCATATTCTCTCTGTGAAACTTCCTCGCTGCGTAAGCCTCTGCCATAGCCATCCCTCCTAGTCCCGATCCATCTAGTGACATGTTCTAAAAGGTTACAAGATGATATATAATGGTAACTATGAAAAGAGAGGCAACTTATGAACCAAAGAGATGATAAAATGCTTCGTGGTTGGTTTGAATATATAGGGAAATTTGTGGGTCTAATTTTATTGAATTTATTTTCTCTGTTAATTACCACTTGCTATACACGTAACCTACATTATAGTGCCGAATCTAAAATATTTTTTTAAAAGAAAATATTCATATTATTGTTGGCATTGTCGGGGTATAAACCATTTTTACCTACCGATCGTCATTTAAAAATAAATAAATAACGGTTATATATTTATTTTATAAGTGAAAGGAAAGATAAATGTTACATATATATATATATTTTTGTATGACCAGGAAGTTTAAACCCGTAAGCTCTACATCTCCCTGGGGCGAAACCCAAACCAAGTTAAATTCACTCCAAAGGAGGAGACTTCTCCCAGGAAATTCTCTACATATATATTAGACAATGAATTAATCAAATCGTTAGCCATAGAGGGTTCTCTCGTTTTCCGTCAGCGTTAGGCTTGGTCACCCTTTCACCTTTAGATAGTGGATTTGAAGGGACTTTTCTCTTCGTTGCCATTCTCCCTTCTTTTTCTCGCTCGCTCTTCTCTTGTTAATTGGTTTCCGTGTTTGATTCAGAGTTTGTTTAGGTTTATCGTCTTAATCTTTGGTAGTAGATTCGTCTTCAACCTATTTTAGACCGATTTTTTATCGCTTTAGTTTGGATTTGCGGAAGTAAATCAAACTACACCGATTCCTTTAATTTTCATGTTTTCTTAAAATTTTTTTTGGCATGAAATCGATCTAATGATCGTACTTGTATGATCTAAACTACTATTTTTGTTAATAATATTTACCACTTATTAAAAAAAATTAATCAAATCGAATTATAGAGTTCACTCTAGATTTGAAGACGTCCATTGTTTTATTTTGAAGGTAAAAAACTATATATATAGAGAATATTTTAGGGAAAATGGATTATGAAGAGTATATTTCAAGGAAAATGGATTTACTGATTTTAAAATAAGGATTTGATGCAAATCCACAATAGATACGGGTATGATTACATCCACTATATAATTAGAGAAGTTTGACGTATTTAGGTTAATTAGTATTATATAGAGACGAGAATAATGGATTATAAAGAAGAAATCCTTACTAAGCATCGCACTTGTTTCTGTTTTAATAGTTATAATAATATTAAGGGAATGTTTAATAGTGAAGCAATGAACATAGCCAATGGAGTGGTTTCTGTTCGTAAAACATATAAAATGATATAGAGGAACACTAAACATTACTAGCCACATAATTAGTTAGGTACCTTTCCTTTATTGGAATTGTTTAGTTAAGATACTAATTAAGTAAATTTGATTAGTCCAAACATTTTACCAGTCTTGTTAAAGGTGCAAGTAAATTTATCCACCACATTGTCAAGAATATATGTCTGAAAGATGTAATGGGAAGAATCAATATATAAAGGTATATCGATTAATTCACTAATTCCTAATTGATTTTGAGTTTAAAATTCATAAAGATTGATATGGTATTAGAATTAGACATTTCACACTGTTTCAGCGATTTAAATTTATTGGATCCAAAATATAGTCCAGTCGATTGGACCGATGATCCATATTAAATTTAACGGTTTCACTTAGGATAATCTTTAACTTCGATTTGTCGAGATTAATGGGTAGACGAACCATTAATTCATGGGAAATGTAAAGTGTATCATGTATTAAAATCGCCGAGCCGAACCAATCCACTCATTACCAATTAATTTTGAATTAAAAATCTATACAATTTAATACATATCAAACCTATAATTTCTAAAGAGTTTACGCTTTTGGAACAAAAAATTTAACCACTAAACCAATTTGTTATTAGTAGTTTTGTTTTATTTAATCTTTATTGAATTTGAAATCAATTTTTGTTACCAAAAAAAGAACACTACACACTTTTTTTAATAAAAATATATATAACAATTAACCTAGAAAAACTATAAATCAAAAGCATTCATAAACTATGTTTTATATCATTTATTTAGGTATAATACCCATTTCCTATTGCAATTTGGGTACGAGTGGTTCATTATCAATAAGATAAATATTCTTGAATAAAGTTATTTATGTATATTGATTGACCTTACATATATTTTATGAGTACATTGGATAATCAGCAACAGAATAACTGAATAAGTGATAGTGCGCTTGTCTTTCTGAATTCTGATTCCTAGTTTTGAAGAATTTTAGTTTTCTGTCATATTCTGGACAGGCTTGCTTTAGGAGAGTACTTCCACAGGCTTAGTGCTCTTTAGTTCCCTCTGAACAAAGCTTGTCCATGAGAACGCACTTACTAACAAAGACAACAGAAAACATAAGAAAGAGTCAGCTTCTTCTATGTGGCTTGCTTTTCAGCATAAACTCTCAACTGGTGCGAGTATCAAGCTTCGAAATTCTGGAATTGCTTCAACTTAAGAGGAGTCACATAGCCATATTTTTTTTACCTTTACATGGAATCTATTATCGCTATCGACAAGACCATTTTGTAATAATCTTAGTGCAATCTATTAAATTAAAATATTACATTGTGGAATGAGGTGATCTTATTCAATAGCACAATATGCATATTTATACAAGAGGATACAATACATATAAAATATTAAGTGTATCACAATCATATAATTTCATATCGTAATCATATCAGAATCATATCACATATGATCGTTTATATCTCTTATACGCCCCCTCAAGCTGGAGGGGAAGGAGCAACTCCAAGCTTGATAGTGACAGGAGGTTGTGCTTGGGCTATCCATGGTGAATTGTCTTTGAGTTGAGACCTAGGATTGTACGATCCATCATGAGAGATGCAGAACAGAAACAAGATGGCATAGAAAATATTAAACGAAGAAGAAGAAGTTTGCAGGAAAAAAAAAGAGTTAGCGATAGTAAAGAAGAAGAAGAAGGTGAGAGAATTGGCGGAAAACAGAGAGATCGTAGCATAGATTCAGAGGTTCATATGAACTTGAATTTTAGAAGCATATGGCTTAAGATTCAGAGAATCGTGACGAGTTTGAATGATTCAGAGGCTCTTGAAAAGCTTGAATGAGAGAATTCAGAAGTCTACTGTAGACTTGAATTGGAGAAGCACTTTGACTTAAAACAAAAAGATAACGGGCCTGATTGGTTGGGGCTGTAGCTTTGGAGTTTTAGCTGTAGATTTTTGGCTGTAGACTTTTGGGCTGTATGGCTGTAGACTTTTGGGCTGTAGCTTTAAGATGGCTGTAGATTTTTGGGCTGTAGCTTTAAGATGGCTGTAAACTTTTGGACTGTAGCTTTAGGAATAAAGCTGTAGGATTTTAGCTGTAGC
>CM071721.1:11594486-11604865 GCA_036630335.1 Physaria fendleri | reverse complement strand
AGAAATTCGAAATTCTCAAAACGACGTCGTTTTGAGAGAAGACGAATTAATTAACGGCGCTAATCTCTATTAAACCTAATTCCGTTAGTAAAAGCGGGTCAACGGAATTATAGACTAACGGAGTTTATATACAAGCATGTTTATATACATGCATGACGTTGTAGACGGAATACTTATTCGAGGCTTTAAATACCTATAGACTAACGGAGTTTATATACAAGCATGTTTATATACATGCATGACGTTGTAGACGGAATACTTATTCGAGGCTTTAAATACCAGGTGATCATTTAGATGCTGTACATTTCCTACTTGACACCTTTAAAGGCCGGTTTACACCTTTTTCCTCAACATCAACATGAAAAGCCTTCCACACCTTTAAAGGCCGGTTTACACCTTTTTCCTCAACATCAACATGAAAAGCCTTCCTAAAATATAAGAATAACTGCTCAGAGAAATTTCATAGAGAAGCCCTTGAGAAGTCACAATTTGAGAGGTTCCAAGTCGAAGAGCTTCAAATAAGGTTAGCCCTCTTTAGGAATCTGATAGTTCTGCAGTAATAAGGCTATACAGATTCAATACAATCCAAGTATTTCTCAATGATCCATTCTTGAAACTGTTTTCAGCTTGGTGCTTGTGAGCTTTTAGTATTCTGTGTTCTTCATGGCCACCACTGGTCCAAACACAACAGCTTTAACGTCGTCTCTGAGCTTTCCATGGGTGATGTAATGGTATGTTATAGGTAATAAGATGGTAAGTTTCTTATCATTTTGATGGTTTGGTTGAAACAGAAGGCGTAATGGGCGCATAGTCCCTGGAACATTTTGATATAAAGCGCGACGATCAAGGGACCAGCCACACACATAAGGGTTAACTCCTTTGTAACTTCAGTTCCATAGATCGCATTAACAGATAGGAAAGCCGGAACACTGCAAAATGGTGAAGGTTAGAGTCAATACTCATACAAGTTACTTGGGAAAGAAAGTGTTTTGGTGCTAAAGTTACTTGGGAAAGAAAGTGTTTTGGTGCTAATACTTACAATAACAGCAATGGAATCTTGATAGCTGCATCTAGACTCCAAAGCCAGGACCAAACTGTTTTTTTTTTATAGTCAAATAAAAACAATTATTTGTAAGTTATCTTACCATATATACAGAGATATTATAACAGTTATCTTACCATATATACAGAGATATTATAACATATTAGTCTTTTAATGTTGACTGATTTTTCATTACTGTGAATATACCTATAATGTAAATGGAATAAAATAGAAACAAATAAAGTTCAAGATAAAGAAAAAGAAAAATGTAGAATGCAAATATTATTTTGCAGAATTATACTTGTACTAATTGTCCTTATTTAATTTTATAATTATCATTGAGCAAAAAACAAAAAACAAAAAACAAGTTATACTTATTTCTAATTTTTTTTTTTTGACTTTTAAAATAAGAAATTGTCAAATTCACGTTTTTACCTTAATGAAATGGAAACTAAATGGTAATTAGTTATTATAAAAAACAAAATATACCAATATGAAATTAAAGAAAAATCCTCAAATAGTAAACGAATTACATTAAAACCTCAAAAAAAAAAAAATATAAATAAAATTTCACATAAAGATATCAACATCAAGAAAAAAAATGTGTAAACGGGCTGTAAAGGTATCAAGTAGGAAATGTACATCATGTAAAAGACCACCCGATATTTAAGTCTCAAATGATTATTCCGTCTATAACGTCATGCATGTATATAAACTTCGTTTGTCTATAATTCCGTTGACCCGCTTTGACTAACGGGATTAGGGTTCATGGGTATTAGCACCGTTAATAATCCTTCTTAAATCAAAACGACGTCGTTTTAAAAAAAAAAAAAAAAAAAAAAAAAAAAAAAAAAAAAAAAAAAAAAAAAAAAAAAAAAAAAAAAAAAAAAAAAAAAAAAAAAAAAATTGAATGAAAATCGGTGTCGTCTCCATCATCTTCCCAAATTTCAAAATAGGGTTGAACCCTCGACAGGAAACTGGTGTAGGCGGCGACAAGATCTCACATCTTCAAGGTTTTGAAACTAGTTTATCTAGATATTGGAATCTCTAGCAAAGCCATGAGAATCATGAACAGTTCATCAACGATATCTTCGAGAAGTTGGCCTCGGAATCATCTAAACATGCAACTGAAGAAATTAGGGTTTCTGTTTCAATTGTGAAATTCACCAGCTCTTCAATTGAGTAATTAGGGTTTCTGTTTCGATTGTTCAATTTCATTAAACGTAATTAATATTATGAATCTGTTTTTGAGTAATTAGGGTTTCTGTTTCGATTGTTCAATTTCATTAAACGTAATTAATATTATGAATCTGTTTGAAATCAAAATTTGGCTCAATGTTTCAGAATTCGAATTATGTCTTCGTTCCCAAATTTCTCATGTTCTTCTTCATTTTCCTAACAATCTGAGTTCATGTTTGCGAATGGTTCTGTGATTGATTGTGTTTTTTAATGGTTTAAACTCGATTTAATAAAGTATTACTCGAATTTGAGTTCATCTTTGTTATCTACTCAATGTCTTATGTTCCTCTAAATTTCTTATGTTCTTCTTATTCTTTTTAACTATGAGTTCATCTTTGAAAATTGATCTATGATTGATTGTGCTTTAAAGGTGTAAACTCGATTTAATAAACCACTACTGGAATCTGAGTTCGTTCTGTGATTGATTGTGTTTTTTAATGGTTTAAACTCGATTTAATAAAGTATTACTCGAATTTGAGTTCATCTTTGTTATCTACTCAATGTCTTATGTTCCTCTAAATTTCTTATGTTCTTCTTATTCTTTTTAACTATGAGTTCATCTTTGAAAATTGATCTATGATTGATTGTGCTTTAAAGGTGTAAACTCGATTTAATAAACCACTACTGGAATCTGAGTTCATGTTTACAATCTAAATTTGACTCAATGTTCCTAAGATTATTATGTTCTTCTTCATCTTCCTTACAATTTGAGTATGATTCTGGTATTGTTTGTGTTTCAAAGGTTTGATTCAACCCTAATTTGAAATTTGGGAAGATGATGGAGACGACACCGTTTTCATTCGATTTTCCTCTTCTTCTTTTTTAATTCTAATCAAAACGACGTCGTTTTGATTAATTGAGAAATTCGAAATTGTCAAAACGACGTCGTTTTGATTTAAGACGGATTAATTAACGGTGCTAATATCCATTAACCCTAATTCCGTTAGTAAAAGCAGGTCAACGGAATTATAGACTAACGAATTTTATATACAGGCATGTTTATATACAGGCATGACGTTGTAGACAGAATAATTATTCGAGGCTTTAAATATCGGGTGATCTTTTAGATGCTGTACATTTCCTATTTGACACCTTTACAGGGCGGTTTACACCTTTTTTCGTTTTGATTTAAGACGGATTAATTAACGGTGCTAATATCCATTAACCCTAATTCCGTTAGTAAAAGCAGGTCAACGGAATTATAGACTAACGAATTTTATATACAGGCATGTTTATATACAGGCATGACGTTGTAGACAGAATAATTATTCGAGGCTTTAAATATCGGGTGATCTTTTAGATGCTGTACATTTCCTATTTGACACCTTTACAGGGCGGTTTACACCTTTTTACCTCAACATCAACATGAAAAGCCTTCCCAAATTTAAAAATAACAGCTCAGAGAAAGATCATAGAGAAGCCCTTGAGAAGTCACAATTTAAGAGGTTCCAAGTTGAAGAGCTTCAAATCAGGTTAGCCCTCTTTAGGAAAAGAGCTTCAAATCAGGTTAGCCCTCTTTAGGAATCTGATAGTTCTGCAATAATAAGGCCATACAGATTGAATAAAATCCAAGTATTTCTTAATGATCCATTCTTGAAACTGTTTCAGCTTGGTGCTTGTGAGCTTTTAGTATTCTGTGTTCTTCATGGCCACCACTGGTCCAAACACAACAGCTTTAACGTCGTCTCTGAGCTTTCCATGGGTGATGTAATGGTATGTTATAAGGTAATAAGATGGTAAGTTTCTTATCATTTTGATAGTTTGGTTGAAACAGAAGGCGTATAGGGCGCATATTCCCTGGAACATTTTGATATAAAGCGCGACGATCAAGGGACCAGCCACCCACATAGGGGTTAACTCCTTTGTAACTTCAGTTCCGTATGTCGCATTAACAGCTAGGAAAGCCGGAACACTGAAAAATGGTGAAGGTTATAGTCAATACTCATACAAGTTACTTGGGAAAGAAAGTGTTTTAGTGCTAATACTACAATAACAGCAATGGAATCTTGATAGCTGCATCTAGACTCCAAAACCGCCATACAGATTGAATAAAATCCAAGTATTTCTTAATGATCCATTCTTGAAACTGTTTCAGCTTGGTGCTTGTGAGCTTTTAGTATTCTGTGTTCTTCATGGCCACCACTGGTCCAAACACAACAGCTTTAACGTCGTCTCTGAGCTTTCCATGGGTGATGTAATGGTATGTTATAAGGTAATAAGATGGTAAGTTTCTTATCATTTTGATAGTTTGGTTGAAACAGAAGGCGTATAGGGCGCATATTCCCTGGAACATTTTGATATAAAGCGCGACGATCAAGGGACCAGCCACCCACATAGGGGTTAACTCCTTTGTAACTTCAGTTCCGTATGTCGCATTAACAGCTAGGAAAGCCGGAACACTGAAAAATGGTGAAGGTTATAGTCAATACTCATACAAGTTACTTGGGAAAGAAAGTGTTTTAGTGCTAATACTACAATAACAGCAATGGAATCTTGATAGCTGCATCTAGACTCCAAAACCAGGACCAAACTATATTTTTTCTACTCTGGAGGCTTTCTGTTTCTCGGATTTCTGTTTCAGTTTCTGGTTTTGTTGATTGTGGAACCTGTTTTTCTTCTGAAGTCTCGTCAATCACTTGAATTGGTGATTGTGTTCGCAACATTGTTAAGCATTTCTTGAAAAGTTTCTGAATAGCGGGTTGCCCTGTGATTGAATCCTCTGTTTCCGAGGTATATGAAAGCGATGTTTTTTGTGCCTTTGTTGAGTCGTTCACATTATTTTCATCATCATCAGAACAGTAAGACAGTTTGACTGAATTCTTAGTCACTTTCTTCCCACCCTCGCTTCCTCCTGATTCATTATTTTGGATCCCACCTTTGAAAATGGTTTGGTTGAAACAGAAGGCGTAAAGCGCACATAGTCCCTGGAACATTTTGATATAAAGCGCGATGATCAAGGGACCAGCCACCCACATGGGGGTTAACTCCTTTGTTACTTCAGTTCCATAGATCGCGTTAACAGCTAGGAAAGCTGGAACACTGCAAAATGGTGAAGGTTAAAGTCAATACTCATACAAGTTACTTGGGAAAGAAAGTGTTCTGGTGCTAATACTTACAACAACAGCAATGGAATCTTGATAGCTGCATCTAGACTCCAAAACCAGGACCAAACTGTATTTTTTCTACTCTGGAGGCTTTCTGTTTCTCGGATTTCTGTTTCAGTTTCTGGTTTTGTTGATTGTGGAACCTGTTTTCCTCCCGAAGCCTCGTCAATCACTTGAACTGGTGATTGTGTTCGCAACATTGTTAACCATTTCTTGAATAGTTTCTGAATAGCAGGTTGCCTTTGGTTGAAACAGAAGGCGTAAAGCGCACATAGTCCCTGGAACATTTTGATATAAAGCGCGATGATCAAGGGACCAGCCACCCACATGGGGGTTAACTCCTTTGTTACTTCAGTTCCATAGATCGCGTTAACAGCTAGGAAAGCTGGAACACTGCAAAATGGTGAAGGTTAAAGTCAATACTCATACAAGTTACTTGGGAAAGAAAGTGTTCTGGTGCTAATACTTACAACAACAGCAATGGAATCTTGATAGCTGCATCTAGACTCCAAAACCAGGACCAAACTGTATTTTTTCTACTCTGGAGGCTTTCTGTTTCTCGGATTTCTGTTTCAGTTTCTGGTTTTGTTGATTGTGGAACCTGTTTTCCTCCCGAAGCCTCGTCAATCACTTGAACTGGTGATTGTGTTCGCAACATTGTTAACCATTTCTTGAATAGTTTCTGAATAGCAGGTTGCCCTGTGATTGAATCCTCTGTTTCCGAGGTATATGAAAGCGATGTCTTTTGTGCCTTTGTTGAGCCGTTCACATTATTTTCGTCATCATCAGAACAGTAAGACAGTTTGACTGAGTTTTTAGTCACTTTCTTCCCACCCTCGCTTCCTCCTGATTCATTATTTTGGACCACCCTCGCTTCCTCCTGATTCATTATTTTGGATCCCACCTTTGAAAGATGTAACTCTGAAAGGCTTTGCTTTCAGTTTACCATAACAAGGGAATCCTGATCTGCAAAAGAGTTCAATATATTTTCATGATTCCAAAGTTCAACTGATAGGGAAGATTATATAAACAACTTAGATTCCTAAGTGATCATAAGCCTATCGAAGAATACATCTGACCCCCATGCAGCAATCTATGTGTCCCAGTATCTAACAAGGAATCTGATGGCTAAAAATCAGATCTAAGATACATTTTGATCCAAAATATAGTACCTACCTATCTTCCTATTTTGAGAGAATCATGAGTCTAACACTAAGCAACCCTTTCTCGGTAAATGTACAGATGAAGGAAATAAGCAGGCAGTTGTGAATTAGGATTCTCACCTAAAACAAGAATTTTGCTTCAATCGTGGATAATTGTCTTTCCTACCAACAAAGTGCACTGTCGCAACAGGTCTCTTTAAAACCAAGCCTTTGGTACATGTCGGTGAACTCCAAGGAAACAAGACATGGCAACAGGTCTCTTTAAAACCAAGCCTTTGGTACATGTCGGTGAACTCCAAGGAAACAAGACATGTGAAGCCTACATGAAGTAAGATTATGACAGTAAACATCAATTATCTCTAGAGTGGCTAGTAAAGAGGGCCTGACAAGAGGGATAAAGAAGGTACAACAATATGCAGAAAACACATAAATAGATTAAAAAACGCACGGAACTTATAAATTTAAAGATCGAAACCGAAGATACCTGCAATTTATGGGTTACCAACACCATTGTCTTCAGCTAAACAGTGAATCATTTACACCAAGGTCACTATCTGTCCCATTTAAACACAAACAACGTTAGCTACTCAATAACCTCGGGACTAAGAAAATCCAAGTTTGCAGCACTCAGAACCAATAATATATGAAATAGCTCACTTTTCTCCCACATGGATAAAGCTCTCTTTGGCATAACTCAGTATTCAATGTAGCTCATATAGAATTGTTTTAGTTGCAAAGAAAAACAAAATCTGAACTCATAAGACCTCATTTTGTAAACTCAAATCGGTTATTCCCAGATTCCAAATGACAACTAGGGACTGAATATCGTTAGAATGGAATTACATAGAACACCACAACCAAATTATTTGACATGAAAACGAAGCTGATCATAATCAGAACTAAGATAACCTCATTAGCAAAATCAAATTCATAAAAAAAGCTGATCATAATCAGAACTAAGATAACCTCATTAGCAAAATCAAATTCATAAAAAGTATTCAATTTTATTCCATAAGCAGCTAGCAAAAAATCTCAGCAACCAATTTCCCCCCAACTCAGATAAAATTAAACTCAACTATGAATCTAAAGCGACCGCAAGAAACTGAGAAAAAGTACCCAGATACCTAAAAAAGATTGAAAATTAGAATTCAATGAGAACAACCGACCTCAATCATGAGCTGGTTGTCTTGGTCCCTGAAAATACGATAAAAAGGAACAGAATTTGTCGAAGCAAAGCACGGAGGATGATAAAAGGGTAAAATAAAAAGGAACAGAATTTGTCGAAGCAAAGCACGGAGGATGATAAAAGGGTAAAAACCAAAGTGAAATTTAGAACCTTTGAAATCGAAAAAGCAATGAAATTTGAGAGAGAAGAAGAAAGAAGGGTGATGGAAAAATTAGATAGGGGAGGGGATTAGAAGAGATAGGAGAGAAGAAGGCAAAGCGGTTATTTAAATACCAACACCCTCTAAACGTCGTCGTTTAGGTTCATATGCTAATTTCATTTTTCTTAAGAAAGGTATAGTCTTTGGCTAAGATAAACATTTGGTTGAGGAAGGAAGAGATTCAGATGGACATGGCGATGGCTATGAACAAGACCAAAGAGATCGTCTCCTCGTACCCTGTCGTCATCTTCAGGTTCTAATCTTAGAAATCTCCCAATTTTGTTTATCTAGGTTTTCTAAGATTCTTGATTTACCATTTGGATTCTACTTTACCAGTAAGACTTACTGTGGTTATTCAAAGAAGGTGAAGAAGTTGCTGACAGAATTAGGAGCAAGTTTTAAAGTACTTGAGCTCAATGAGATGAGTAAGAGAACAAATTAATGATCTTGATGCTTGTTCTGTCCTGAAGAATTCACAATTGATCTATAGGTGGTGGAGGTGAGATCCAATCAGCTTTGTTAGAATGGACTGGTCAGAGTACTGTTCCAAACGTCTTCATCAAAGGAACACATATTGGTGGATGCGATAGTAAGAGAACAACTAGCTCTATCTCCTTCTGTCTGTGCTGTAAACTCAAACTGTGCATTTGTGTGTTGATTCATTTTTGCAGAAGTAATGGAGAGTAACAAGCATGGAAAGCTTGTGCCTTTACTAACTGAAGCTGGTGCTATAGGCAAAAATTCTTCTAAGCTTTGATGAATTCTTAAACATGTATCCAAGGACTTCTCATTGTTATGTTTGAATCATGAACAAATATGTATTGTGACTTAAAACCAAATAAACGAGAACTATTCTCTTTGTTAACTTTATGTACACAAAACAACATCCCAAGTTTGGTTTTTGGTTAATGGAATAAAGACTTGACTAAAACTGTTATAGGAAGACTTATGCTTCAGAACTCAATGCAGGTTCTGGTTCTCTTCTTCTTCACTGATTCGGATTCTTACATATATTATCAATCAGGTCAATAAATGGATCTATATAAAGAAATGGGCCATAACGAAATAGTAAGAAAGGCCCAATATAACTGAAATAATACGATTAGTCCCACACCGTTTACATAACGAAAAGAAGCAGCGTTTATATAGCGTTGGATTGCAGAGAGTGATTGTCTCTTCGGGGACATCCGATAAAATTGGAACGATACAGAGAAGATTAGCATGGCCCCTGCGCAAGGAAGGATATGGGCCATAACGAAATAGTAAGAAAGGCCCAATATAACTGAAATAATACGATTAGTCCCACACCGTTTACATAACGAAAAGAAGCAGCGTTTATATAGCGTTGGATTGCAGAGAGTGATTGTCTCTTCGGGGACATCCGATAAAATTGGAACGATACAGAGAAGATTAGCATGGCCCCTGCGCAAGGATGAATTAGCATGGCCCCTGCGCAAGGATGACACGCACAAATCGAGAAATGGTCCAAATTTTTTTTTTTTTCAAATTTTCCATTTCCGATTCTCTGTTCTCATATTTTCCAACTCGTTTTCGATTTATTTCCCTAAATCAGAATCGAATTTCTGGATGCAGAATTTCATAGAAAAGCAAAGACTCTATGTTTTGTAGAACCCTAAATGCAACGGTTTCGTTAATACGATTAGTTTTTTTAATCTTTTGATAACTCTGGGTTTGGATGTTGCAGGTTGCTGCTGAAACTCCTCAACGAATTTTAAGGTCGCCTGATACAGTCTCCAAACTGTAGGAATCTATCAAAACTAATCTTGTGTGGACATCAAGCAAACTGTAACTCGAAGAATATTTCAAATTGGATATCTACAAGTATCAGACTAACATCATAGCAACACTTATGATGAACATCAAGCAAGTGTGCAATGACAGAGAAGATCTGACTTTCATCAAACAAAGAAGATGCCAATCATTTGATTCAAGTGGAACTAGGTAAATCATTGTTGTGAAACCTGAACAACAGTGACATAGCTGAGGTAATAGCTCTTCTACACATGACTAGATACTAACTAGGTCAAATCATTTTTGAAACCTGAACAACAACATAGCTGAGGTAATAGTCTTCTACACATGACTAGATACAAGAGTTCAGAAAATTGAAATATAGAATACAAAAGCCACACTTAAGTGTACACCAATTATACTGTCCAACAGACTGAGCTTACAATTGGAAGGACTAAATTTCTAAATACATATACATCACATATCAAAGCAAGCATAAATCTGCTTTGTATATCATTACTCAGAAAATATAATGAATCTATCACCTTTTTCTTGAAAAGACAAGATCCTTGACGAAACAATTCAGGAAGTGTTTTGTAATTGATACCAAATTTCTGAAAGAGGAAATCATTTTTCTGCTGTTTTTGTGTATCCTGCAGGTACACAATGGAATAGACAAAAAAATGATCAAACA
>CM071721.1:11567356-11579231 GCA_036630335.1 Physaria fendleri | reverse complement strand
CATAATTTTCGAGGATACAATGGATAAGATTAGGAAAGGTAGGACTATTAAATGAGATTTTTATATTTAAATTAAATTTTCTAAATAATTTATTAATTTTGATTATATTATTTTAATTTATTTACTAATTTAGTTGAACCCGTGCGATGCACGGGATTTTAATCTCTAGTATATATATATTTTTTTTTTGAAAACAAAATGTAGTCGTATCTGTAGTATCTAATTGTATCATGAAATACTTGTTGAAAACGTTAAAATTCCTTAAAAAACCCCGATGATTCATAATTAAATTGGTGTTTACAATGGGTATAAGTCCAAAACAACCCAGTTATCATCAACACCACCGGAAAAAAAAGATCAATACTTGTAAATTTAGCTTAGTATAGACTCTTTTTGAACTTGGAAGGTTTCGCTATCCTCTTCCTCTTTTTGATCCATGTACTCACAACAATGGTCTCCAGTGCCTTCAACTACTGCTTCAGCGAGTGAGTTTTGCACTGCAAATCTCTCTCCAGCTTTGCCTCTAGCGAATATCTGACCACCTGTAGCACCATACAAGCAAATATCCCCGACTATTGTTGCTTCCTCGGGCACGAACCCGATTGTTTCCACAGGAGTTGCTACTATTCCACCTCCAGCCATTCCCTTCAATAAGATCAACCATTTTGCAGAGTTCATAACAAGTATCCCAACCCGATTAACCATTTTGCTATTATTTCACCTCCAGTCATCTAACTTGTTGTATCCCAACTGTGCTAAGATACCTCTCACCTGCAGAGAACATTATCCATCAGATGATGTTAGAGCAGAAAGATTCTATGATGATTAAGATAGTATGAAGTGGCTAACCTCTTCTGCTACATATAAGAAATAGTTGAAACATCACCAGGTACACCAGGGAACATTGCCCGTAATTCTTCTCTCTGACTTGCAACACCAACAGGGCAATTATTAGTGTGGCAAATACGAGTAATAACACAACCTGTTGCAATCATTGCCAAGGAACCAAATCCATATTCATCAGCACCCATAGCTGCAACCATTAGAACGTCAACACCGCTTTTTAAGCCTCCATCAACAGCTGGTTCTACTTTCCCCACTGGGATCGGTGCACGGTCGCTCTTGAACTCAAGGAGATCACAGAGTACCTAAGAAAAAGATGCCTGAGTGTTCAGATATAACTGAACTTAATCAAGAAACTAAACACCGTAGATACTCACATTAATAGGTCTGTTAGAGAGATGTTGTTGATAGACTGCATACGCAGTTTCACTCTTTTCACAGACAACTTTATGAAGAAACTGTACAACTGAAGACTTTGTCATGGAAAGATGAACAACCAGAGATCCCATTGATAAGATCAATACAAAAAGCGAAGTCCATTTTATTCTAGATTTGAACACCATTTTTCTCTAACTAAAAGGCCCTAAATCGAGCTCTTTCCCCAACTAAAGAGCCCTAAAATCAAAGCTAGACTAGACTTACTCACATAATACTTTACCTCATGAAACAAGTTGAGATTATACACCAGCTTATGAAACACATTACATCCACAACACTGAACGAAGATAGTTCCATCAGTATGGGCATGTGGATTAATGGATCTTGTTGTTCTACGTTGCAAGTGAAGGCCACACGCATTCGTTTACGAGGTGATTTTGTGAATAATGACCATGGGAATGTTGAAACCATCTTTGTATCGGGTTTAGCTGGTAGAGACGGTCCTTCCATACCCGAACCTGTTGTCCAACCTTTAACAGAGGATGCACTCAAGACTAATCCCATGGTTTCGTCCTATACAATCACGAATTTTGACCTCAACAATCCGAATTCTAGAAAATAAGAAATCATTAGAGAGATCGAGAATTTTACATTGGAGAGAGTTCGATTTTGGAAAAGAGGATCGAGAATTTTACATTGGAGAGAGTTCGATTTTGGAAAAGAGGAACGAGGCTTGATGAATTTGATTTGAATTGAGGATCATAATCCCTGTCTTCCTTCTTTGGATTATCGTAGAAGAAAAAAAACCGAAAATAAGGTTTCGAAAACAAAATCAAGATTTTTGATCGGAAGAAACAGGACTAGAAAGTCTAGAGTTAGTTATTTACTCTTTGAAAGATGGACGATTCTCGGAAAACATGATGAATTTGATCTCCTATGGAGAAAAGATAGAGAGACGTGAAGATGGTGAAGAAATAATGGTTGCAGCAGAGCTTAGAACTGAAGCTTCCATGGTCGATCTCTAGAAGAAGAGCTAACATATAAAAGATTTTCTTCTCCTTTTTAGAGCTGAAGCTTCAAGGGTTTTGGATTTTAGTCGCAAAATTTAAATTGGGGAAAAAGGAGAAGAAAGAGTAACTCGAAATAGGAGGGAATGGTTGGATCGTGGGTGTTAAACAAAATCGAAGGAGGAGAAGGAGTGGAGTAGAGAACAGTTGGGTGTTAAACAAAATCGAAGGAGGAGAAGGAGTGGAGTAGAGAACAGTTGGAGAAGAAGGAAGGAATCGGGTGGAAGGAGATAAAAAACAAGGGTTTTTGGATTTATTTTGTTGAGTTTTTGGATTTTTTTGAAGTAAAGAGATGGTTTAATTGTAAATATGTGGAAGTTGATTGTTTTTTAGGTAATTTGATAAAAAAAAGATCAGAATTAAATAATTGTTGAAGAAATTGAAAATAGGATGCATGGCAAATAGAATTTATAATTAAAAGAAACAGACATTTGAAAAATGAACCCTATAAATAATCTCTTTTCTTATGTTAGATTTTCACTCTCGACCCTTTGCAACAGTAATCCAGTGCTAGAACTAGTTCAACTTTAGGGTCTTTGATGGTATTAGATCTGGATGAAAACCAATTGCGGCTCTCTAGGTGAAGAATTTGGTATTTTTTAAAAAAATTCGAACTCTCTCAAAAACCCTAGACTAAACATAAGAAAAATTGATACTTGTGATCTTTTGGGTACTTGGTATCTAATTTTTGTTCTTGAAACTTCGTATATACAATGTGTGTAGTTCTTTGAATTATAGTGTATGCAATCTTATGAAAGAGTGCTACTGAGTTGTTGATCCTATACCAAAAGCTTTCAGTCCTGATGTGCTTTCATCTGCTTCTGACTTGAACTTTCTTTGTCGGTTTCTAATCCTCTAGAGCAGACAAAGCTGTGTAAGCACCCAAATCCCTATCTTTGTGACTGTCCCATTTGAATTTTACCCTCTCAGGAGCCTGAATAATGTTGGTTAAATTCAAATAATTTAAAAAAGACGGCGGTGTGGTCGTGGATTCGATCCCACAAACGGAGGTCTTCCCTAATTTTAAAAATTCATCCGAGTGATCCTAGACCAATGGTTAGGTCTCTTATTGTGAGCGTAATTTCATTATCAGGGGTTTGAGTCCCGAAGAGAACAAATGCACGACTATCTTAGACAAATGTTATCTGCCACGTGGCTTGCCACGTAGAGCCACGTGGCAGACAACCTGGGTGAGTGGTTCCGGAAGCGGACTTTCCTTTCCAGAGATTAGTCTGGTCGAGTTTCTGGTTGAGATTACCCTAAATTAACAAATAAAAAAACCTTTATTAGTTGTATTATCTATTTGTTAGCTTGTATTATTAGTCTATGTTGTATAATTTGGTATAGTGACATTATTTTGTTAAAACCGGTTTGTCCCGGTTCTGTGTTTAGTATATAACTCTGTATAACTCTTTTTTGCTCATTAATAAAAGAAGAAAATTTTCCCTTATTTCGTTAAGTCAAATATGGTATCAGAGCGGCTTCGTCAAAGTCGTTAATTGGTTTCTTGATCTGCTTCTTCTCCAGATCGCTTCCGCAAAAGCTTCTCACCATTTCAATCAATTAATCAATCGATGGGTGTTCTTGGATGAAGAAGTCGCTATTGATTCACAGCTCTTGCTCGTTATTGTTTCCACCAATTGATCTTGGTTTTTCTGCAATCGCTCATATCCAGAAGTTGTCATCTTCTTCGAGCTCAAATTCTTGATTGATTTCGTTCTCTTAAACTCAATCTTCATCTCAATTGATTCTCCGATTGGTGATTCTCGCGTTCTTGTTCTGCTTCCTTTGATCGCGTTCTCGTTTCAATTTCATCTATTCTCCAGGCTTCGTCTCCAGGTTTCAATCTCTGTTGTTTCAGAGAGATCTTCAAGTCTCGTTATTCTTCATTTTGGTATTCTCATCAGCTGATTTCTCTTCTCTTATCGATCTTCAATTTCTCCAAAATCTTGACGAATTTCTTCAAAATTTGGGTGTTTCCTCGCCTCTTCCGGGAATTTTTCAAATCCTGTGTCTTCGTCTTTAGCTCTATTGTTTAGATTCTTCTTTTGTGTTGAAAGATGAGTACTCTGGTTGACGACGGTGCGTCCGATAACGATCAATCTCAAGAAAAGGGAAGTCGAGATCAACGTAATCAAAGTCGTGTTGTTCAAAATTCCAGTACTGATGCTTACGACAATCCTTATTTTCTCCATAATTCCGATCACGCTGGTATGACTCTTGTCTCTGATAGGTTGAGTTGTGTCAACTTCTTCGCTTACTCTCCATTCCGGGCTCAGTCTTGGACGATACATGTCTTTCACATGGCCATCCATTTTTTTGCTGTCAACTGGATATCTCAATATATCATAAACCGACAACAGAACACTTCGGTTACGATTTGATCTCATTGTTGTCAAAGATTGGGCTCTCTCATCTCTGTCCATCTTAAAAGAGCGTATGACGATCATATAGAAATATGGGTGGGCACAAGCTGAGTACTTGTGTTTCTAGTCCGGCTTGTTATTTGGTTTGGCTTGACAGGTAATGAAGATTTCCGGATTGATACTTGTCTTGTCATAAACAAGTATCTGACCAAACAAGTACCCGCAAAAATTCTAATGTTTGCGAATACTTGCAAATAACTTATTACTTTTTTTTAGTCAACAACTCAACTTATTACTTTTTATTTTGTTTTTAATATATATCAAATTTTTTTTATGGATAAGAGTATTTCTTTTTGCGGATAAAGTAATAAATATATATTTAGATATCAAGTAATATTTTTATAAATAGTGAATATATTTTTACAAATAACGAGTATTTTTGTGTGGGTAATAGAAAAAACATAACGAGTAGCAAGTATAAGATGGGTAACGAAATTTTTTTTCTGGCTTATTATATTGCAAGTAAGGACAGAAGACGACTTGTGCGGAATTTATATAAAAATAATCAATTTGATCATTTATATATATGACTAACAGTAACATGTGTTAACTTGGTTATATTACTTGTTACCTTTTATAGTTATTAGAAAATGGTAATCGTCCCACATCGGAAGATGAGACAATTATCCACTAGTATATAAGGAATTTAGGTCACTCCAATTCATTACCAATTGATTTTGAGTTGGATATCCATGATTCCTAATATGGTATCAGGTCCAAAACCCGGTCCAACAGACGCATTTCCATAAACACGACTTTCCACTTATGTGCTCCGTATACATGGCCCGTTGTGGTATGTCTGAAATGTTGGGTTTGGACCGTTCCCAATAGACTATACCCACCTACATCTTGAGGAGGCCTATTAGAAAGTGGTAATTGTCCCTGATACCCATATTCCTAATAATAAATAGTAAATTTTAAACCTCTATATAAGACTGATATTAATGTAATCAAACATATTTCTACTCACTAATCTCTTCTCTCTGAAAAACTGAAACTTTACTAAAATGGTTTTACCCAAGTCATCACCACTTTCAGATACAGAGCTAAAAGATGCTTGGCATCCATCAACAACAGCTAACACAACTGAATCGAGCTACTGGTTTAACTGGAGGCCAATAATCTGTTGTATATGGATAGCTATAGGGACTGTGATCACAGCTTTTCTCATATTCAAATATGAAGGCTTTCGCCGGAAACGGAGTAGTGACGGTGAAGGTAACGGAGGAGAGAAAGAGTGGTCGGGAAATGTGTATGAAGATGAGACTTGGAGACCTTGTCTTAGTACTTGGAGACCTTGTCTTAGTAATATTCACCCATCTTGGCTTCTTGCTTTTAGAGTCGTCGCCTTCTTCGTCCTTCTAGTTATGCTTATTGTTATTGGCCTCGTTCATAGACCTACCATCTTCCTCTACTATACACAGTAAGATTTCTGTCTCTCTCAAGATTTAAACACTTGGGTGGTTAAAGATTTTTGGAAGGTCACAAGTATATAAGCAAAAATGTGAAATTCTTGATTAATTATTTTTTTGGGTTTAGCCGTTTAGGGTTAAGAAATATTCGAATTTTATTAAATTGTTTTGTGGGTTATTGAAGATTTTACAGGTTCACATTCTTGATTTAAATTTGTGGTCGGTAATATAAAATTATTGGAACATTTTTTCACATGAATGTTAAAATATATTCGAAACAATTATGAAATCAGTTACCCACATTGGGAACGTGAACATATCCTTTGTAGTATATAAGGAGCATGGATCACTCCACTTATTATCAAGTGACTTTGAGTGATGAGAAAACATTGGAAACAATTATCGGATGATTTGTAGGTTTGATAAACAAGTTTTTAAAGTCTTTAAAAATAGTGCACCGATCGAAGGTAGGAGGACCATGGACCTAAAGAGAGATATGGGACCAAAAAAGATTGCATGTGGTCGAAACTTTATAGTTGGCATCATAGTCGAACCTAGATGCATGTGTAGTTAGTTAAACTCGCACCATCATAGGGTGACAATTTAATTAGCCAAGAAAAATCGCACATATGGTGGATTAGTTGTCAATCAATTTTTGACAATTTAATTAGCCAAGAAAAATCGCACATATGGTGGATTAGTTGTCAATCAATTTTGAGTTTGGATGTTCATGTTTCCTAATAGATTAGTTGAAAATTTAAAGTTTTCAGCTTCACAAAGCATATAGTGGTCAGAATGTGACATTCTTGTTTTAAAATGGAGGGCAACAAAATGTTCTTGAGTTGTCTCTATTGAGTTTTTCCTTCATCTCTGTTGTTCTGATTTGCAGGTGGACTCTTGCTCTGATTACTCTTTATTTCTTGGTAATGTCTCAAAGCCTTGCAACATTTCTCATTAATTAGTATGTATATTGCTCAAGTTTCATACATTCTTTTGGGTATATACACAGCTAGGGTCACTTCTTTCTCTGCATGGATGTTACCAAAACAACAAAAGACCGGCTGGTGGCAGAGTGGATAGCATTGAAGCCATAGACTTAGAGAGAGCAAGATCCAAAGACTCTGATAACACAGTTCAACAGAGCCAATACTCTCGTAATCCAGCTAGTTTTTTGGGATATGTTTTTCAGATAATCTTTCAGGTAAATTAACATTAAAATTCATAACCACTCTCAATAATATCTAAATTTTAGTGAGTTCTTGATTGGATATTGTTTAAAATAGATGAACGCAGGTGCAGTTTTGCTCACTGACTGTGTCTTTTGGTTTGTCATTGTTCCTTTCCTTGTGATTCATGATTATAGCCTCAATGCTGTAAGTAATTTAATAAGTTAAATGAAGTTTCTATTCATTTTTTTGGTAAATAATTTTCTATTCATTTTGACAATCAATAATAAGTAAAAAACATTTGATTAACAATAATATTGCAGCTTATGATCAGCATGCACTCTCTTAATGCGATTTTCTTGCTTGGTGACGCTGCTTTGAATTCTATGGTAAAAAAAATCTCACATTCCTACAAAATGAAAATACATATTCTTTATTCTTTTATTTTATTTATTATTTACATTGTTACAGAGCTTCCCATTCTTCAGAATTGCTTACTTCTTCTTATGGACAATAGTTTATGCTATATTCCAATGGACCCTCCACTACTTAGTCCATATAAATAGTTTATGCTATATTCCAATGGACCCTCCACTACTTAGTCCATATATGGTAAATTTCATACTTCTTTATGTCTTTTTGAAAACCTGTAATCAGTATTAACTTTGATAATAATAAATCCTGAATGTTTTATTAATAGGTGGCCTTATTCATTCCTGGACTTATCATCACACTATGCTCCATTATGGTAACTTCAATGCGTCTTTTCAATTTTCTTGTGGAAGATTTTAGGGCTGATGATAATCAAATGATGTGGCATTATGTTATAGGTATTTCTCAGTTGGAGTGATGCATTTGCCTTGTTATGGAGCATTTGCCTTTTTTGTGAAGCTTAAACATTGGCTATTTCAGAGATGGTTTCCTGATTCTTACCAGTGTCCTCGGCATCTGCTGAGCTACACTGTATTATAGGGTTCCCCTTTCAGGAATCGCAACAATTGAATAAACCCTCTAAAAGAATCATGAGTGTATGATGTGTATCTTAGTAGTGTCCATTTCATGTCCATGTCCAAAAGTGTTTGATTTTGATTTTATATACGGCAAAAATGTCAAATAAATTCTGAACTTTCGAAAATACTCAATCTAATACTCGAACTTTTTTAATGTCTTTTTAATTCATATACTTTACCAAAAAAGTCAAATAAATGGCAAACTTTGTTAAATTTTATCAATTTAAACTCCAGGTTAACTGATTTAATTAACCCATTAACCCCAATTAATTAACAAGACTACTTGTGGTAAAGAGAGCGTCGTAACAAAAGTGTTAATTAAGTTTGTTAAACCACGTCGGGCTTAATTTGGTAAAATGTCACAAAATTTGTGATTTATTTGATTTTTTATTAAAGTATATGATTTAAGAAAAAATGTCACAAAATTTGTGATTTATTTGATTTTTTATTAAAGTATATGATTTAAGAAAACATTGAAAAAAATTTGAGTCTGAGATTGGGTATTTTAGAAAGTTGAGGATTTATTTTACATTTTTCCCTTTTATATACACAAGACTTTGAGGAGTTTTTTAATTACAATTTACAAAGCTAAATAGAAAGAGAGATGTTGAATAGTGAAAACTATTGTGATTACAAAATTGATTCTCTAAAAACGACGACGTAGCTGCTTATCTCTGCAGTATCCTTCTCCTATCTCTTCTAATCCCCTTTCTATCCGCTTCATTCTGTCTCATTCCTCTCAAATTCCAATCATTCTCATTGCTTTTTTGATTCAAATCTTCCATATTTTCACTAGGGTTCTTGACCTTTCTTCATATTACTGCCATTTGTTCAACAAATTCTGCTCCTTTTTTTCACAGACAAGTAAACCCGAAGGTCATGATTAAGGTCGGTTCTTTTGCTCTTACCAACTCATTTTGAGCTCATTTGTATTCGAATTTGCAATCACCTTTATCGATTTATGGGTACTTTTGTCCCGGTCAAGATTTTTCCAGGTTTCTTGTTGTTGCACTTAATTTGTAGTTTAGTGTAGTATTAATCGAGTTGGGGAAGTGGTTGCTGGAGAAGTTTTTGGTAGCTTGGGAGAAGACGCAAAAAAAATTATATTTTGTGGATTTGAGTTGGCTATAATGAGGTTATATTAGTTAAATTATGCTTACCTTCGTTCCTCTCAAGTACTTTGGTTGTGATTCTCTATGGAATTGCATTTCAATGGTTGATCCTTGTGATTTCAATCATCTAATCCAATCTTTCCAAGGGCCTCTAAATTCAGTTTTCTCTTTCAGAATTATTTACTTGGAATTTGGCTTGAGTAACTAAAGTTTTTTTTTTTGTGTGTTAATGATCGATAGATTGTGGCCTTTGAGTAAATAATTCATTGCTCAGCTAGAGACAATGGTGTTGGTAACCCATAAGTTTTTTTTGTGTGTTAATGATCGATAGATTGTGGCTTTTGAGTAAATAATTCATTGCTCAGCTAGAGACAATGGTGTTGGTAACCCATAAGTTGCAGGTATCTTTGACATCTATCTTAGAAGTCCTAATCTCTGCGCGTAATTGTCACTATAGAAATATAGATGTTTACTGTCCCCATGTTATCTCATGTAGGGTTCAAATGTCTTCTTTACTTGGAGTTCACCAACATCGACCAGAGGCTTGATTTTAAAGAGACCTGTTACAACATTGCACTTTGTTGAGAAGAGAGAGAAGCATTTACGATTGAAGCAAAAATGTTGTTATAGGTGAGAATGCCATTTTACAAGTAGAAGCATTTACGATTGAAGCAAAAATGTTGTTATAGGTGAGAATGCCATTTTACAAGTGCTTGCTTAGGTACTGCTTAATTTCAAACTCACGATTCTCTTACTACTCTTGTAAAATAGATACTTAGTATGTTGTGGATGAAATGTGCTTCTTTGCAGGCTAAGACCAGACTGTTAGCTAATTGATTCCTTGTTAGATACTGGGATACAGTTTACTGCATAGGATCTGGTGTACTCCACAAAAGGTTCATATATAATTCCCTTGCAGCTGATTCTTGGAATAATAAACCCCTGCAAAACTCTATTGCAGTTTAGGATCCCATTGCAATGGTGGATTGAGAGCAAAAGCTTTCAGATTTACATCTTTCAAAGGTGGCATCCAAAATAATGAAGCAGGAGGAAGTGAGGGTGGGAAGAAAGTTCAAAATAACTCTGTCAAACTATCTTACCGTTCAGATGATGACGATAATAGTGTGGACAGCTCTCCAAAGGCACAAAACACTTCATTTTCATATACTTCGGAAACAGAGGAGTCGATCACTGGACAAACTGCTATCCAGAAACTATTCAATGGATGGTTAAGAAGGTTGCACACACAGTCACCTATTCAAGTGATTGATGAGGCTTTGGGAGGAGAAGAACAGGTTCCACAAACAACGAAGCCTCCAGAGTCAGAAACTGAATCAGAAATCAAGAAAATAGAAAGCCTCCAGAGTACGAAAGATACAGTTTTGTCCTGGTTTTGGCGTCTAGATGCATCTATCAAGGTTCCACTTCTGTTATTGTAAGTACCATCATCAAATCAGCTTTATGAGGTAACAGATAGAGTTGATTATCCTAAATGTGCACCAATTCAATACTGGAAAACCAATTAGATGTAAACTTATATTTTGAAAACCGTCCTAGGAAGATTCAAGATTATATATGGAAAACCAATTAGATGTAAACTTATATTTTGAAAACCGTCCTAGGAAGATTCAAGATTATATATGGCCTCTTTCTTTTCCAAGTTCCTTCTATGTGTATTGATTATACTTTTTACCTTCACCATTCTGTAGTGTTCCAGCTTTCCTTGCTGTTAACGCGATCTATGGAACTGAAGTTACAAAGGAGTTATCCCCAATGTGGGTGGCCGGTCCCTTGATCGTCGCACTTTATATCAAAATGTTTCAAGGACTATGTACCCTTTACGCCTTCTGTATCAACCATACCATCAAAATGATAAGAAACTTGCCATCTTATTACCTTGTAGCATACCATTACATTGCCCATGGAAAGCTCAGAGACGATGTGAAAGCTCAAGTGTTTCGACCAGTGGTGGCCATAAAGGACACAGACTACAAAGAACTTACACTCACCAAGCTGAAACAGTTCCAAGAATGGATCGTTGAGAAATACCTGGATTTTGTTGAATCTGTATGGCCTTATTACTGCAGAACTGTCAGATTCCTGAAAAGGGCTAACCTGATTTGAAGCACTTCAACATCGAAACCCCTCAAATTCGGATTTCTCATGGCTTCTATATGATATTGTTTAACCTTTTTTTCATTCTTAATAAGTAAGGCTTTTCATGTTATGTTGTCAGCTATGTACACTGTTACCCTTTTTGAGGTTTTACAATGAGATTCGTTTCTTTAATCCACACTTTAAATATCTATCTATATAATTTATATAGACATGTTTACAGATAGAATATTATGATGAAGGATATATATAACTTTACATCTGACCTTAATTATGTTAATCCAAAGAGTTAGCATATTATGATGAAGGATATATTTTCCTAGTCTTTTTTTTTTTTTTTTTTTTT
>CM071721.1:11556353-11567256 GCA_036630335.1 Physaria fendleri | reverse complement strand
ATCAGCCGCCTAAACTATCTGTGACATTGAGTTATGTTGATTTTATGATGGAGAAGCTAAGCTAAGCTAAGTTTGTAATTTCAGTTTGGCAAAGGAGGTTGTGGAAGGGTCATCAAGAAACCTTCTGGAGGCAGTTGCAGAACTTGTAGCATCCAAAACTCTGGAAACGTTTCCTCGGATCACAGCTATTCGAGTGAAGCTATGGAAGCAAAATGTTCCACTTATTCAAACCTCTATTGATTGCTTAGGTGTTGAGATTTTCAGGAATCGCAACAATTGAATAAACCCTCTAAAAGAATCATGTACTGTGCGTATCTCAATGTTGTTGTCTTACAAAATTGATATTTTTAAAACGACGGCGTTTAGCTGCTTACCTCTGCAGTATCTTTTCCTATCTCTTCGAATCCCCTTTCTCTCTACACACTTCATTCTTTCTCATTCCCTCTCAAATTCCAATCTTTCTCATTTGCTTTTTTGATTCAAAGCTTCAACATTTTCAGTAGGGTTCTTGACCTCTCTTCATCTTACTGCCCTTACTTTGACAAATTCTGTTACTTTTTTTTTCACGGACGAATAAACCTGAAGGTCATGATTAAGGTCGGTTCTTTTGCTTTTACCCTCTCATTTTGAGCTCAACTGTATTCTAATTTGCAATCTCTTTTATGGATTTTTGATTTTTGAGTACTTTTGTCTCGGCCAAGAATTTTCCAGGTTTCTTGTTGTTGCACTTAATTTGTAGTTTAGTGTAGTATTAATCGAGTTGGGGAAGAGGTTTCTTGTTGTTGCACTTAATTTGTAGTTTAGTGTAGTATTAATCGAGTTGGGGAAGTGGTTGTTGGAGAAGTTTTTGGTAGCTTGGGAGAAGACGCAAAAAAATTATATTTTGTGGATTTGAGTTGGCTATAATGAGGTTATATTAGTTAAATTATGCTCACCTTCATTCCTCTCAAGTACTTTGGTTGTGATTCTCTATGGAATTGCATTTCAATGGTTGTTCCTTGTGATTTCAACCATCTAATCCAATCTTTTCAAGGGCCTCCAAATTCAGTTTTCTCTTGCAGAATTATTGTCTTGGGGATTGGGTAACTAAAGTTTTTCTTTTGTGTGTAAATGATCGGTAGATTGTGGCCTTTGATTAGATGAATCATTGCTCAGCTAGAGACAATGGTGTTGGTAACCCATAAGTTGCAGGTATCTATCTGAAAAGTCCTAATCTCCGCGCGAGAGACAATGGTGTTGGTAACCCATAAGTTGCAGGTATCTATCTGAAAAGTCCTAATCTCCGCGCGTAATTTTCACTGTAGAAATATAAATATTTACTTTCCCCATGTTATCTCATGCAGGGTTCAAATGTCTTGGCTACTTGGAGTTCAACAACAGGGATCAGAGGCTTCATTTTAAAGAGACCTGTTACAACACTGCAGCTTGTTGAGAGGAAAGATAAGCATTTACGATTTAAGCAAAGATGTTGTTTTGGGTGAGAATCCCCACTTCACAAGTGCCTGGTTATGTGCTAGTACTACTTAGTATGAGACTGACGACTCTCTAAGTACTCTTGGTAGGTAGATACTTAGGATGTTGTGGATTGAAATGTGTTTCTTTTCAGGCAGAGACCAGACTCTTAGCTAATTGATTCCTTATTAGATACTGCGGTACAGTTTACTGCATAGGATCTGGTGTACTCCACAAAAGGTTCATATATAATTCCCTTGCAGTTGATTCTTGGAATAATAAACCCCTGCAAAACTCTATTGCAGTTTAGGATCCCATTGCAATGGTGGTGATTCTTGGAATAATAAACCCCTGCAAAACTCTATTGCAGTTTAGGATCCCATTGCAATGGTGGATTGAGAGCAAAAGCTTTCAGAGTTACATCTTTCAAAGGTGGCACCCAAAATAATGAAGCAGGAAGAAATGAGGGCGAGAAGAAAGTTCAAAATAACTCGGGCAAACTATCTTACCGTTCAGATGATGAAGAAAATAATGTGAGCAACTCCCCAAAGGCACAAAACACTTCGTTTTCATATACCTCCGACACAGAGGAGTCGATCACAGGACAACCTGCTATCCAGAAACTATTCAATGGATGGTTAAGAATGCTACACACACAATCACCTATTCAAGTGGTTGATGAGGCTTTGGGAGGAGAAGAACAGGTTCCACAAACGACGAAGCCAGTAACTGAATCAGAAATCAAGAAAACAGAAAGCCTGCAGAGTACAAAAAATACAGTTTTGTCCTGGTTTTGGAGTCTAGATGCATCTATCAAGGTTCCACTTCTGTTATTGTAAGTACCATCATCAAATCAGCTTTATGAGGTAACAGATAGAGTTGATTATCCTAAATGTGCACCAATTCAATACTGGAAAACCAATTAGATGTAAACTTATATTTTGAAAACCGTCCTAGGAAGATTCAAGATTATATATAGCCTCGTTCTTTTCCAAATTCCTTCTATATGTAATGCTTATACTTTTTTACCTTCACCATTCTGTAGTGTTCCAGCTTTCCTTGCTGTTAACGCGATCTACGGAACTGAAGTTACAAAGGAGTTATCCCCAATGTGGGTGGCTGGTCCCTTGATCGTCGCACTGTATATCAAAATGTTTCAAGGACTATGTAACCTTTACGCCTTCTGCTTCAACCAAACCATTAAAATGATAAGAAACTGGCCATCTTATTACCTTGTAGCATACCATTACATTGGCCATGGAAAGCTCAGAGACGACTTGAAAGCTCAAGTATTTCGACCAGTGGTGGCCATCAAGAACACAGACTACAAAGAACTCACACGCACCAAGCTGAAACAGTTCCAAGAATGGATAATTGAGAAATACCTGGATTTTGTTGAATCTGTATGGCCTTATTACTGCAGAACTATCAGATTCCTGAAAAGGGCTAACCTGATTTGAATCTCTTCAACATTAGAACCCATCAAATTCTGATTCCTCGGGGCTTCTATATGATATTGTTTTAACCCTTTTTTCATTCTTAATAAGTAAGGCTTTTCATGTTTATGTTGTTATCTATGTATACTGATACCTTTTTGGAGGTTTTACAATGAGATTCGGTTCTTTAGTCGACACTTTAAATATATATATATATATATTATTTTATTTTTGTCAGGAATATCTGTATATAATTTATATAGTATATAATTTATATAGTATTATTTTATTTTTGTCAGGAATATCTGTATATAATTTATATAGACATGTTTACAGATAGCATATTATGATGAAGGATATATATAACTTTAGATCTGACCTTAATTATGTCAATCCAAAGAGTTAGCATATTATGATGAAGAATATATATATTATAGTCTCATATGGTACCAGTTAGATATATATTAGTCTTTCTTAGAGTAGAAATTCAAAAGAAAGTGACAAAAATATCAAAGTAAAATGTGTACATATACACACATTTAAAGTAATAGCACATAGAACACATATAAATAACATGGAGCATCGAAAATAAAATGAAAACATAGATTAGAAGTTGATTTTCTTTGATGATCTAAAGCTGTGCATACAATATAGGCATTTATTCAGATACTTACATCAAAGCATATTAGTAAAGATATACATATATATATACACATCTGCCTTTAGATCTGTAGGTTCTTTGAGGATCTAGTATATTTCTTCCTTTTTCAAGGATTTTTTTCTTTCCCTTTGAATTTCGCTTCCAAAGTAGATGGAGTAGGCTTAAACTCTTTAGTCAAAGCCAGAGATTACAGATCAGGGTTTTAATTAGCTTTCTCAAAGATAAAGGAAACCCTAATTTCAAAGGTGAATTGAAAAAGATTTGTATAGAAGCTTAGAATTTGATTAAATCATTTGTTTTCTTTGTCTTATGTGTTTTATATCTCTCTGTATTTTATATCAATATACTAAAAAAAACAATATATATCCTCTGATGGCCTCCTTCCTCGGAGAGAACCATTGAGGAACGAGTTTGGTGCTGTTACCACTCTCAAACATCACCGATAACCTTATTTATTTTCTGGTTTAAGACTCGGACACTGAAGTATTTACGTCTGGTTCAAGTCCATATTGCCAAAAGCCTATAGTCTGGTTTAAGACGTAAACATCACCGACGCCTCCACCATCCTTCATCCGATGGACCCAGATTCGGTTTAAGACGTAAACATCACCGACGCCTCCACCATCCTTCATCCGATGGACCCAGATTCATACTTTTGGCTATACCCCAGAGATGATCTTGCTACGGCACAGCCTCAGCGCAGATTGTCCGTCTCTAGGACTTTGGACCCAGATTCATACTTTTGGCTATACCCCAGAGATGATCTTGCTACGGCACAGCCTCAGCGCAGATTGTCCGTCTCTAGGACTTTCTTCACATTATTTCCTCCTCCTCCCAAGGTCACCTGGCATAAGCAGATCTGGTTCACATGGAGAATACCTAAACACACATTCATCTCATGGTTAGCTACTCATGATAGACTAGCCACTAGGGATCGACTTCCATGCTTTTCTCCATCCACTCCGGCCACTTCTTGTCTTCTGTGCAATTCTGCACCTGAATGCAGGAACCATTTCTTATTTTACTGTCATTACTCTTTCTCCCTTCTTTGCAAGGTTTTCCACATGATTCCTATTTTTAGAGATCTCCCTCATATTTTTGCAGTGGCTACCGCAGTCCTCTAAATGTAAGCAGATGAGAGTCATTGCTCATTTGCTCACCCATGCGGTGATATACTCACTATGGCGCGAGGGGAACTCCAGACTCCACACCTCCTCATCACACCCTTCCACCAGGAGGGGAACTCCAGACTCCACACCTCCTCATCACACCCTTCCACCAGCTTGCTAGGGATATTGAGACGACTTTGAAGGCGAAGCTGAGTGAATCTCCTCCCTGTCACCCGACTACTTCACCCACACCTCTCGAAGCTTGGTTTGGCCATCAGTTACGCATGCACCCATTCTCCTTTGATCGTTGATATGTCCCCTTTCTGATTTGGCTTCTCACAATCTCTTTTCACATGGCTTCTCACACCCTCTTTTCAGGATGCACTCCTCCTTGCTTGGTCTTTGCTATCCAAAGTATTACCGAGTCATCCGCCCCTCCTTATTCTCTTCAGACGATTATCTATATTCTGTGTTAAGATTATAAATCATCCTCGTCCCGCCTTTATTTTCCTCTGGTTTTCCCTAGTTCTTCCTCATTGTATTAGAGACTTTTGGTACTTAATAAAATTAACCTTAAAACCAAAAAATATTCTCAATAAGGTTTCCATATATCAAACCTTTGATCGTTGATATGTCCCCTTTCTGATTTGGCTTCTCACAATCTCTTTTCACATGGCTTCTCACACCCTCTTTTCAGGATGCACTCCTCCTTGCTTGGTCTTTGCTATCCAAAGTATTACCGAGTCATCCGCCCCTCCTTATTCTCTTCAGACGATTATCTATATTCTGTGTTAAGATTATAAATCATCCTCGTCCCGCCTTTATTTTCCTCTGGTTTTCCCTAGTTCTTCCTCATTGTATTAGAGACTTTTGGTACTTAATAAAATTAACCTTAAAACCAAAAAATATTCTCAATAAGGTTTCCATATATCAAAATAAGTTTTCAATGCATTCATACCCACGAAATAAAGTTTGAAAAAGAAAAAGTTTGCTTTGGATGAGAGGACTCAAATGCCAAAGACTTATCAGTTATCACGGTAGAGTATTTTCTTAGAAGTCACAACAATGCATTCACCCTAATATGTGTCTTAAATCATCAATCTGGTTTAAGACTCAGAAGTTTGAAAAAGAAAAAGTTTGCTTTGGATGAGAGGACTCAAATGCCAAAGACTTATCAGTTATCACGGTAGAGTATTTTCTTAGAAGTCACAACAATGCATTCACCCTAATATGTGTCTTAAATCATCAATCTGGTTTAAGACTCAGACACTGAAGTCTTTACGTCTGGCTCTCGTCGTCCTCTTCCCTTTCGTCTTCACTTGTGGAGTATCAGACACTGAAGTCTTTACGTCTGGCTCTCGTCGTCCTCTTCCCTTTCGTCTTCACTTGTGGAGTACCTGAACATATTAAGAGTTATCACTTCTTAATCTCCTGTTACGAGGTTAGACAATGAAGATCCATCTATAGGTCGATAAGACTGAAGTAGAAAGAATCTAGTTTATTTACATGTCCGTACTTGGGCCACCAAAAATTGGATCCTCATCGTCACTGTCTGATTCATAAGTCGCAGTCCCACTCCAAATGCGAGGCCTTGGTCTTTTCTCCATGTCTTCTTCCACCTGATTTGAGACAACAGATCTATTGAGTTGGTCTTCAATAGCACAAAATGCAACTAAAAGTATCATAGAGAGATATGTGCAAGACTTCTTCCACCTGATTTGAGACAACAGATCTATTGAGTTGGTCTTCAATAGCACAAAATGCAACTAAAAGTATCATAGAGAGATATGTGCAAGAGACAAGAAGATCTTGTCATCCCATCACTCTATCAATCATATCATTTCTAGAATCTCTTAGACTTTATTAATTTCACAATATTCTCATTAACGTATATTTTCATACAATCATCTTCATAAATAATTGTGTACACCTCTATAATATGTACACCAATGGATGATTTGAAAAACATTACCTCATTCAAAACTTGATTGCATGGTGGTGTGTGCTGAAACTGGACGCTAGGTGCGTGTATTAGTGACGAGAGTTGTTCCAGCAAAGTGTTCCTGAATTTCAAAACGTAACTTCCTCTAGAAACAAAATAACCTAAAAATACAATGACCCTATAAAAAGGGAAATAAAGTAAGAGATCTCATATATTATTGTACCTTATCTTCTCCATATCATATTTTCTGTTTTCATTATACATTGGAGATGGTTCCACATGAAGCTTATACTCAGGGAGAAAATACCCATGATACTGATTATCCGGGATGTTATTGTCTGGCTCTACTCCAACAGCAACTGCAGTCTGACATGACAACAAAAGAAATCAAACCTTTCAAGAACACAAAACTTATATATATGATTATCAAAAAGGCATAGAAGAACTGCAAAAAAAGACCTCATAACACCAGCAACGGGCAACATTACTTAAAGTATAGCCTCCACCACCCAAGACCATAAGAGGAACATTATAAGATCTCAAGAACCTGAGGCAATCAGCATGACCCTTCACAGATAAATTAAAGTCACCCAAACGATCACCACTTAAGGAGTCAGCTCCACATTGAAGAACCACTGCTCCTGGCTGATAAACCTCCATCACCTTCTTGATAAGAGGTCTGAACATGCTACGGAAACTTTCATCGTCCATACCCTTTTTTAATGGAACATTAAGAGAGTAGTATTTCCCTTTTCCTACCCCAATGTCTTTTATACAACCAGTTCCTGGGAAATAGTTGTCCCCATACTTGTGAAAAGAAACAGTCATAACTCTATCAGTTGTGTAAAACGCTTCTTCCACTCCATCTCCATGGTGAACATCGATATCAATGTAGAGAACACGCTACATACAAAATTTGATGAAACCATTAAGATGCATACAATATAGAAACATACATGAAATAATAAGAATGACCAATAAAACACTTGGCTAATCAATACCAAAGTAAACCCTAATTCAGTGGTTCTAGGGTTTGGGAAGGCAATTATTCTAAAAGAAAGGGAAAAACATGGTTTTGTCTTCCATTTACCGGATAGATCTTGAGCAACTCAAGAATCCCTAGAACGATGTCATTGACATAGCAAAACCCAGAGGCATGATATTTCTTAGCATGGTGAAGCCCACCACTCCAGTTAATAGCGATATCAGAGAGCTGAAAGTTTAGTTGGGCAGCAGCACCAATAGAACCACCAACAGAAGCACGGCAAAAATCAAAAAGTCCATAGAAGACAGGACAATCCATGTTGCCAACACTGAATCGTCTCAGGTTTTTTTCATTGGAAGTATCGAACTGGGTTTCCGGCGAGATTGAGGCAAGAAAATCAACATACTCTGGGAAATGAAACCGACTGATATCGGTGGCGTTGACGACATTAGGCTTGACGATTTCTAAGCGACGATGGAGGTTATACTTGACGATTAGCTCATGAGCTATACGAATCCGAAGAGGTTTCATTGGATGTCCTAGACCGTAGTAGTACTCTCCGATCGTCGGCTCGTAGAGGTAACTTACTCGTCGCTTACGACCGTCGGGTCCCGTAGTAGTACTCTCCGATCGTCGGCTCGTAGAGGTAACTTACTCGTCGCTTACGACCGTCGGGTCCTGACGGCAAAGAGATGCCACTTTCGTCTGCCTCCATCTCAGAATCTCTCTTTCGTCTTTCTTCAAGATTTCTTATGAACTACAATTGTGACACGTCTTTTGGTTATTACAGCTTATTTATATACGCCCATTCTTAATTAAAAGATAGGATTAATATTTATCTTACGACCGTCGGGTCCTGACGGCAAAGAGATGCCACTTTCGTCTGCCTCCATCTCAGAATCTCTCTTTCGTCTTTCTTCAAGATTTCTTATGAACTACAATTGTGACACGTCTTTTGGTTATTACAGCTTATTTATATACGCCCATTCTTAATTAAAAGATAGGATTAATATTTATTTTAAAACTCTAATTATATATTATTGAATTTAGAGAATCTTATTGGTTGACCAGAAAAAGAAAAAAATCTAAGATAGGATTAATATTTATTTTAAAACTCTAATTATATATTATTGAATTTAGAGAATCTTATTGGTTGACCAGAAAAAGAAAAAAATCTTACGATATTCAATTCCATTCTATCTAGAATACGTTTCTTTTTTGGCCTTTTGGGAGCATATTAATTATTACCCAAAACCACATTTTGGTCGAAATGTTACTATTGAATCTAAAGCCATTTGAATAATAGGCGGCAGTAAATCTTTTGATTGACTTTGAAGGGGTTTTTAGATTTTACAAAAACGTCTACTAAAGAATAGATATATTGGATTTTGAATGATATTATGTTTAACACCTTCGCATGGTTTAAATGACATGTGCGTTGTCTAAATTGTAGTAGGCAAAAGTGGTTTGTGGACGTCCACATTCTCCTTCCAAGATATCCAGTTCGGGGTTCGAACCCACTCTATTCTCCGCCTTTGTATTTTCTTAATAATATGTTATAGCCGCAAAAAATGACATGTGCGTTGAATCCCTCTCTTCACACTTTTTAATCTTCTAGAGAAGGAGACAAATTAAAGCCGAGACAATTTCGGGCAAGTCTTTTTTCGTTGATGATGTAGATTTCTGGCAATTTTGAGGTGATTACAGCACAACTCTTTGTTGATTCCTAGTTCGGCGAGTCATTCTTTTGTCACTTCAGTTTGGTGCCGGTGTTTCCCACTGTCTAGACATAGCTATCCCATTGGTCGTAATCTCTTGGTGCCGGTGTTGTTTCTCTCTCGCTCTTCTTCCTCATCCTCTTCTTGCTTCTTTCTACTTCTTCATCCTCCATCGCACCGCTTGCTACCACATCTGAGCGCCCCTGGCTCTGATTGCTGTTTACCCGTTTTGACATCAGAGCTCGAATATTGAAGCCACTGTTTTTCATACACCCGTCGTGATTCTACCACGATCTAGGTCGCCAGATGAGATTTCTCTTGACAACAAGGGTGTTTTCCATTTTCTGACTTAGGTATATGAAGGCGAAGCCAAGCTTCTCCCATTTGGATTTTAGGCGGTGATGGGTAGTGCACCATCTGCACGTATTCTCAACCTCCACCATTAGATGAACATACAAGAATTTCACTATCGGGGACATCTATTATGAAGTTCCCAGCAAGATCCGAATCGTGAGTCTTCTTGTGGTGTCATTGGCCTTGAGTGGTCTTTTCGCTTCTTCGCGTGAATATATTTTGGCCTGCAAACTTGTGGGCTCTGACCCGCTTTGTACTCTTTAACTTGCTCCTTGGACTTGATCCAGTGTATCAACTTAGCCCATTTGATTTTTTAATAAAATCATCCTTCCGAGAAAAAAAAAAATGACAAGCGAAGTTATCCTCCTATTTCCTCTATCTTTTCTCTTATTCTTTTCTTTTTTTTCTTCTCGTTGCTTTGTTCCTTGTTTCTTAAATATAGGAACATGTTTCTTATTTGTTCTAGGCTTCTTGTTGAGTTAATGATTCAAAACTATAAATGTCTTGGGAGTTTAACTTTGAGAAGTGGTGGACCATTGAAGATGATGACTACATTAGATAAATGTTAGTGGGTCATTAATAAAGTTAATGTATTAAGTTCTGTAGTCTCTTTATATGTCTAGTTTGGTAGTATAAATAGGTGGTGATGTTATCATGTTAAAGTATCCTTTGAGTGAGAGTCAAGGATCCCGTATAAATAGGTGGTGATGTTATCATGTTAAAGTATCCTTTGAGTGAGAGTCAAGGATCCCTTATAAGAGTCAAGGTTTAAAAAAACCCGATTGAATAAAGTTTCAGTTCAATATATATATATAGTCCTCTATTTGTGTGGTTCAAACGCTTCCGTACGGTTGTTCCAACAATGGTCGTCTGTTGCAACAATTGTGGTTTCGGTGTAAACCAACATTGTGATATCAGAGCAAAGGTCTCGGTCCCTTTGATCCTAAAGAAGTATTGTCATGGCACGCGATGGAGCTGGTTCCGATATTTAAGGGTGAGAAGTATCACCTTTGGCGTCTTAAGATGAAGACTTTGTTCAGATCTCAGGAGAGTTGGAATTTGGTGGAGAATGGGTTTGAAGATGCAAATCCAGCGGAACCTAATCATCGATTAAGGGAGAATCGCAAGAAGGATGGAAAAGAAGATGTCTCTGATTCAATCGGTAGTGGACGAGTCGCACAAGCTTATGATGAAGCTTGGTGTTGGAACAAGTATTGTCTGTGGTGACAGACGTGTTTTTTGGTTT
>CM071721.1:11494096-11509366 GCA_036630335.1 Physaria fendleri | reverse complement strand
TTTTAATTAATTACGAAAATTAAATAGAAATTTTAAAAAATATTTTTTTGGAATTTTTAATTAATTTGCTACCTATTTATAGAATTTGGAATTAATGCATATCTATTTAACAAATATTTTAAAAAGATCTTCATATTCCTAATCATATAGTCCCCTATATATTATTGAGAAGCAAAAACGTTTAGGTGTCGTCGCCAAAATCACTCTCACGGATCTTATTTACGAATATGCCATTGTTTAATATCTATAATACAATTAAATCCGCGCATACGCGGAGTATCATCTAGTAATTTAGTATTAGGTTTAGAATTTAGAGTTTGTAATTTGGGATTTGAGTTTATAATTTTGAATTTGGGATTTAGATTTTATAAGATTAATATTTAAAATGAATCTAAAAAAAAGAAAAGGAAATTTTCATTAAGGGTAAAGTTGAATTATCAGGACATGTGTTATAAGAGTACGTTGAAATTAAATTTTTTCTAATAAGAACATACTAGATCATTGCCCTGGATAGAAGGTCAGTAGGCATTTAAATTCTAATGACGAGGACACAACCCTAAAGCCTAAAGGATGTGTTGACGAGCATTCGACCGGTGAGATGGACCAAAAATATGTGGGAGCACAACCGATCAAGTATTTGACCGGTTGAGGAAAATAACAAATATCTGAAAGTTTAACCGGTCAGTGAAGAAACAGCAAAAGTCCGAGAGTTTAACCGATCACACATTCAACGAGTCAGTGAAAAACCACGAAAGTCCGAGAGATTAACTGGTCATGCATTCGACCGGTTGATAAGGTGAATTTCATTAAAGGCAATTTCTGTCATTTCTTATTTTGAGATCATTGTGTCTAATGTTTTCTCTGTAACCTTGTAGAAACAAATGATACCTTCAATATAGACAAGTGATTAGATTTCTCCTTAATTTTATCAAATCTTCATCCATATCATTGATAACATTCATTTTGAAACACAATCTATAGCAGTAAGTATGTACAAAAACAACCTTTTTGTTAGTAACTCCAAAGTTTAAGGAGCTACAACGCCAAACGCTAGAGATATCAACTCATTAGAGAGGAGGAAACCATCTGGATCTTTCAGTCTAAGGTACCGCACATGATCCTCAATCTTGACTACATCATTTGCAAGTAAAGTCTTGAATTCATCACTCATCACTTCTCTTCTCATATCATCTAAACAAACAATGTGACCACTCTCCACATAAGGCTCGTAAACTTTACAGATTGAGTTCACAACTTTGCTGCCAAAAGCTTCTCCAAACTCCTCAAGTTCAAGCCCATTAGATGTTCTGAAAGATAACATTATTCAAGTTCAAGCCCATTAGATGTTCTGAAAGATAACATTATGATGTCTGTTGCGACATCCTTAAGATCAACATCACCGTTTCCACACCAGTTTGCTGCGCCATTCTCCAAATCAGTGACGTAGTTTGTATATTCCTTTAGCCTCCTTGGCCTAGAAAACCTCAACCCTCCAACATAACTCGCTGAACCTAAACCAAAAGCATAGAACGGTTTGTTCTTCCAGTATGTTAAGTTGTGTTTGCACTTGAAATCGCCTTTCGAGTAACTACTGACTTCATAATGCTCATAGCCTGCACCACGGAGCATCGATGATGCTGTTTTGTAAAACTCTGCAGATTGTGTTTCTGAAGGAAGAGGGGATTGTCCTGGAGTGTACAAATTTCCAAACTTTGTGCCTTGTTCGACTTGCAGATCATAGACAGAAACATGATTGGGCTGTGACTCGATAGCTAATCTCAAACTCTCTTCCCACATCTCCAATGTCTGGTGAGGGAGAGAAGATATAAGATCCATACTCCAATTCTCAACTCCACATTCTCTAACAAACTCTATAGCCTCGTATACATGAGAGACACCATGAGCTCTACCACAAGCTTTCAAAAGCTCGTCTTGAAATGCTTGAACTCCTAAAGATACTCTGTTCACTCCCAATTTCATTAATTCCTTCAGTTTCCGACCATCAAACGTGCCTGGATCCATCTCCATTGATATTTCAACATCTGGACTCAACCCGTAATTCAAACTCAATGTTTCCAGAATCAAAGAAACAAGATTCGGAGGAACAAGAGAAGGAGTCCCACCCCCGAAAAACACAGTCTCTAAATTCGGGTTCGTATCAAAATCCGTTCTTGTCGCATTTATCTCTCTAACGAGCAGATTCACATAGTTTGTGATAAGTGGATCAGCTTCTTTTCCTTCCTCGTAGACCTTAGACTGTCTAGCTGAAGAAGAAGAGTACGACCCTAGAGCTAAGATGGGGAAGTCACAATAATGGCAGCGTTTGCGACAAAACGGGAGATGAACGTAGGCAGAGGTTGGTGGACCTTGGTGTAAAGCGGTGAGATTGGTTGAAGCATTTGGTCGAGCACTTGGTGGAGTATTTTGAAGAAGAGCCTTACTAGGAGAAGCTTGAAAAAACAACTTCGAAGCCTTGCGTTTACCTCTAAACGATGATAAAATGGGAGAAATTGTTGTTTTAAGCATAATTACCTATGCCAACGAGAGGGAAAGCAAGAAAACGAGAGAGAGAGAGATAAACAAAAGAGAAGAGAAGTTTTCTGTGTCTACTCTTTATCCTAATTCTTGTGTAGCCCCTTTTTTTTTTTTTTTTTTTTTTTTTTTTTTTTTTTTTTTTTTTTTTGTAAAGATCTTTTGTAGCCTATAAAAAGACATAACATCTAAGTGACATCATCCTATTTTGTTTTCAACATTCTTTTATTGTCTTCTATTTATGTGTTTTAGTAGTTTTCTTAGTTAAGTGATAGGTTTTTCGAAGGATTTGTATGTTCTAATGATTAGACACAAATAATATTTCAAATTTCCTACTCTTATCTTAGGATTTTTCTAAGGATTTGTATGTTCTAGTTAGGATTTTTATCTTATTTTTTAATGTTATGAATAATCTCTCATTCGTATAAGGTAAACTAGATTGACACCGAATCAAACATAGATCAGTGGTTGGAATAGACTTACAGTCACCATACTCATTTAAAACCGAAGAGTTTTGAGAAAGGGGTCATGGACATCTTCTGTAGCTCACTTCTACAACTCATAGACAAAGAAGAAAACCTTATCATTTTGTGATATTTAACTCTTTGAAGAATCTAATACTTGAAGTAAGAGCTCGTGTGGCTGAAGACATGGGCAATGATATTCATCTGTATAAAGATGTCTTCAGCTCCAAAGCAACATAGCGGCTTATAAGGAGCCAAACGTTGGCTATAGTCCAATGGTTCCATACGATTTGGTTTCAATTTTGAACTCCCAAAATTTCTTTCATATCTTGGTTGGCTAATTAGGATAGAATTTATGGTTGCAGACTTGTAACAGTTTAAGATAGAGTAGGATAACAAGTTAGAGTTACGAATTGATTTTGGACTGGCCTAGTCAACTAGTCTACCCCACAGATTTTCACTATTATTATATTTTGTTTCTTCTTTTTTACTCTTTACAAACATGGAACTGTTCTGAAATCCTTTTCAGCCTACAAATTTATATTCAAAAAACTTACCAGAAACTGCTCCATCTTCCATAAAAACAAAAACGAAGGGGCAAGAGTCAAACACCAAAAGCCAGCCAGACAGACAAATCTTTAAACATATCAGACGAAAAATGTTTATTCTGATAAACTCTTGGGTACTTTCTTCTCTAACATTGCCGTCCCTTTGAAGATCGTAAGCTGTACTTCCTTTTGGTACTTCTGCAATTGTTCGTCAGTCATCTTTGTAAACCCAAACTTCTTTGTCCATATAGACTCTGCTTCTTCAGCTGCCGGAAGGACCAGGTTCTCAACTTGTAGAGAAGAAAGAAGATTCTCTACACACGCAAACAGCCCTTGAAAGTAACCCTAGTGAGCATTCACACAAAGACAAGTAATTTAACCGATCACTAACAACAGAGATATTGTGAAAACAAATAATGGCATGTACAGAAGCTTTACCCTTCCTTGGTACTCTCGGCTCGTCGCTACCATAGGAAGTTCAGCAACTTGCTGACCAAGTATTCTCAGTAGCGCAGCAGAAACAACAAGAGAACTAAACGCACAACATGAGACAAAACTATTAGCATAGAGGCCAGAAGTTGCTAGCAAAAAGAAAACAGAAAGAGGACATACTTCACAATCAGGACCAAACAATACATTCCTCCAAACTCCTGGCCAGATATATTTCTCCTGCAAAATATATCACAAGAAATTACATGGCGAATCAACCATTGCCAAAGCATGACTATTGTATTGGAGTTTATGACACCATTGCTTACCCGTACACCATGACAGGAATGAGATCACGGCCGGACTTTGCAACGATGGGATCAAAACATTCCTAGCAGATAAGACAGCCAAGAATTAGACTGAATGTTGGTGTAGATATTTTGATAAGGCCAAAAGTTAATGCAAGAAAGTAACCAACATATAGCCCAAGTGCAAGAGCACATCTATCCTAAGCAATAAAACCAAAAGATAACTGGAACACTCTTTAAGTCAATACATACTCTGAAGATAACCGCAGCTCGTGAAAGCAAAGGTAAATGCTCTGGGTATCGACTTTTTCCACTAAGTATCCTCCATTGCACTGTATCTCCATTGTCACTAAATATACCCTTTTCCTTGTCCTTTCTGCATATAATGTCTAACAGAGGTGTAGGAACAGTTTGTGGCCCACAAGAAACAGAACTCTGAACTGACTTGTGAATCCTGCTGCAGTCGCTACAGCAGAACCATTTCTCCTGCGGGATTGCCTACAGCATTCAATAGAGAAGTTAAATATAGCTGAATCAGTTCTGGTCACAATGCAGAAGGAGCCAGCTTTACATAACTTACTTTCAAATCACAGAGCCCATTTTTTCTCAGGCAACCAACATGGTACTCTTTCTCACACTTCACCGGAAAAAAGAGAAAAGAAGAAAAGGACAATCAGTAAAGGCTATGCTGGATAATGAGAAGAAATGAATACAGGAGATTAGGAATCAAGAGGGTACCTGGTCGCAGAGAATGACAGTCCGATCATCAAATTTTCCAATGCTAAAATCATGGGACCTATCCACGATAAAATGACGGTGAAACACAGCAAGCACCACACGGGTACACAGAAAGTGGCAACTTAATATGCCTCAAAAATAAAAGACACAATAATCCACATGTAGTCCACATCATGCACAGACACAGCTTTTAAAAACCGAGTGGCTTTCACATGTATTTAGACTTTTTAAAACTGTTAATCCTAAGAGAAAGCTGAATATAGGTATGCAACCAACCTGCAGAACACACAGCCACCAATTTCGCTTTCTTGCGCTTTAACGACTCGTGTTAGTCTTATAACTATAGGTTTAGAGTTCCCAGAAGGATCAGTAGCTGTAGCCTTTTCACTCGAAATAGGTCTATCATTGCAGCTCGAGCAGTACCAAGTACCTTCAGGCATAGACTGAAAATTCAAACAAGCTGCATATGAAAAGAAGTACGATGGATCAGAAGCAGAAACTAATACAAGCGTTGATATCTGAGCAATGTTTCCCCTAGAATCCTCACGTTAAACAAAAATTTTAAATTAACAAAAAATGACTGAAAAGAGCTAATTTAAAGTTCTATATGCATTATGATTTCAGGAAACCATTATGAAATATGTGCTTCAGTAACTTTCAGTTGAAACATCCAAGTGGAATGTTTGTACACAAGCAAAAGTACGATACTCCAGAAGTATCTTACACCTACCAGTATGAAATGCTTGAGGACATCCAGCACAAAGTAGCAAATCTCCACCATCCCCACAAATTGAACACATGTCATCATTGTCACCAGTTGTAATGACATGTCCATTCGCCAAGGACATGGCTATATCATGCAATGACAATCCAGAAGGGATGTAGATATGACGATAGCTGCAAAATATACGAAGGCCTCAGATACACATTCCAACTTAAAATAAATGTAACATTGTCACTGGATAACTCACGGTTGTCGTCTAGCAGCCATTCCAGCATGTGCTTCGAATTGTGAAGGGCTAATCTGTTGTTAATAAACAGGAAAGAAAAAATAGGTAAACTTTATATGAGTTATGGACAATTGATGTAGCCAATGTATCCATCATTTACCTCTCTGCTGCAGCAACTACATACTATACCACTTCCTTGCTTGTAACCCTCTAATAGTTTCTGTATGGAAAAAAAAAAGTGCTAGTGAAACAAGATTTCAATTTTAACTTTCAGTGAAAATAATCAGAAGAAGTTATTTGTCTGCAATAACAAACTTGAGTTTTCACATAGTAAGCCAATTCAGTCCCGTCTGGAAGCCCATTAGGCATAAACAGCAACCGATGTAAATCATTGTCCCTAGAAACAGAGGAATGTATATTTTTCATCAATGTCACATAGGATTTAGAGATTCAAATGCTAGAAAAATACCAGTAATGAGGCTAACACAGACCTCTTTCTATTGCTTCCCTCAGAAACTTTCTTACGCCAACCAGTACCAGATACATGAGAAGTAAGCCTACAGTAATAGCGACCAAATAAATTTCCATAGCTACTTAGACAATTAATTGTCCGTAAGGACCATAAGTAACACCTAAATTAATTTGTAAATGCAAATATCAAAGACTCATACTTCTTTGCAACACGCTTCGGCTCATATAATATGTCCTTTTCATATGTTTCCTCCAGATAACTATGGTTCTTCACAGAGCATGGAGTAAGGTTCTGACTCTCATCAAGAGATTGAACAGGAGCAGGACCAGGATAACTGAAGCTATCACAGAAATCACTTTCAGATAGTAACAAAAAATGGCAACTTAGAGGGCATTAACGAAAATTAATATGAAGATAACAAGTCACTACAGGTTCCAAATGTCACTGAGTATCATCTCCATACAAAATACCCAATCAGATATCAAATAGTAAACCACAGGTAGGAGGTGATAATACCTAACAAGAGAATTTTCCATGATAGTGTTCCTTTCAGACTCAGACATGCTATTACTCTGTTCAAAACTTGCTGCAGGAAAAGAACAACATATTAGGCAAGCATTACCCTTCAAAGAGCATATGATTGCAAAAGAAAAACTAAATAGTGATATTTAATTGCAATATAAACACCTTCACATCACCTTTCCAAGCTTGAAAACCCTCCTCATTCACAGCAGAACCAGCTAAATTCCTAATCACTTCCTCGAGAGCATCACGAGGAGCAGTCTTCAGTTCTTGAACTATATTATACACTACCGTTCCATTCTCCAAAAATATGTGATTATTAGGATGTCTAGTTTTTGCACAAGCATGCTTCTCAAACTCATACGCACTTAGAACCTTCTCGCACACAAAATATAACATCGTCAAAATACAAAGGTAAATAAACCATAGAATCACGAAAGCAATTAAAAACCATCGAAAAGATAAAACTTACTTTGGAGAAATTGCAAGTCGAACACCCACACAAATACCCACCAGAATGGATTATGCCCTGAAGCTCACTCTGATGGGCGATCAAAAGTCATATAAGAGTGAATAAGTAACCTACAGATTACCCTAAATAAAAATATCGAAGTCCATAGCGAAAAGAAACCACAAAGATTCAAAATTTTACCACCGGTGGGGTTGAAATATACTTCACTCGAGCACCATCGAGAATACCCGTTTCCAATAGCTTCTTTACATTAGATGGGTAGCTTACAGAAACAGGCTTCTTCGGCTTCTTCACATCACCACCGTCCCCTGCACGATCCTTTACCACGGGCAAATCATCAAATTCCTTCTTTGGTTTACGCAACTTAAACGTGATTTTCGTGATTCCAGTCGAGCTAAGATGCTTCGGAATTTCCAACACAAAACGAGATGGTGACGCATCACTCGAGTGCTCTATTGGAGAGCTACCTACATCGGATGCATCGTTTCTACTTCGTTCTTTTTCGCTTACAGTCTCTTCAGAGCCTAAATCACTGCCAGAACATTCGACAGGATTACCTAAACCAGAATTAACTGGCTGGCTAGAGATATCTCGAGAACGAGATGAGCTTTCTACCGGAGATGAGACATGATTTGTAATCTCTGATGTAATTTCATCGTTAGAGGCTTCTTTTGCTTGTTTCTTATTGGGAAAGTGAAGTCCTTTGATATCTTCATCAGTATCAAGACGCTCTCTCTTCAATTCAACCACTGGTGACTTCTCCTCCGCCATGATTTCTTCCATTGGTATCTCCAAACAACCTGTTCCTTCTCCCATCCACAAATGATTCACTCGGGAATGCTCAAATATCCAACAGAACAACACTACTACTGACTGGAATTAAATCTAAAAAATCCTGGATTTGAATCCAGCAATCAATTAACAGCATCAAAAACCACACAGGGCTTCACTAGGATTGCAATATCATATCCGTAAACTCGTTTTCTGATTCCAATCCGAAAAACTGACAGACTGAATTGATTCTCTGATTCCACTCCGCGAATGAAGAAAATAGAGAAAAAATCAACGTATAGGTACCAAACGAGGATAAGAGGATTAAAGGTCGGTTTGGAATAAAGCCAATCAAAAGAAGATCTGCAGATAATGAAAGGAAAATGAAAGGAAAAGAAATCTATAGAGATAAAAGGAGGAAGATGAAGAAAATTAGGGTTAGGGTTAAGGGGTAAGAGATAAGACGGAAGGGGAGAGAGAAGGAAGGGACGTGCAAGGCGGCAACGAACCCGAAATGAAAAGCTTTGTTCGCGGTCCCAGATTACTTTTCGATGCACGGAGAGAAAAGAGAGATTAGTATTGATTTTTTTTTATATTTTGTAATTTATGGAAAATTAAAATTAAGGAGATTGTTTTAAGAATAAAATTAAAATTTTGGGATTTTTTGCAATAAAAAACAAAAGTAGGGAAGCAAAAGGAAATAAAATCGTGGCAGTTGGTGATCATATCTTGGAAGAAAAACAAAATAAATTACAGTTCGTAATTAAGTGACTATAAACGTGTACACGTGGCCATCCTTATTATGGGCCTCATTGGCTGGGATGTAGAATTTGAATTGTTATAGATTTTGGATGTGGTAAAATTTTGACCGTAGAATTTTGGGTATAGATATGTTAGAATTATAAAATTAAACAAAAATATTTTTTTTGATAAATATGATTATGATTTACATTAAAAAAATCAAACTAAAAGAAATATTTTATAAATATTTTTCATAAAATAATTGCTACTCTTTTATACAAGAAAAGTTTCACAAAAAGTTTCCATAAAAGTTTGTAAACTCAAAACAATTTTTCCAAAACCCAAAATTGATGGTTTTGGGATTTTATTCCATAAAAAGAAAAAGAAAAAGAAAAACAATCAACATGGATTTACGTTTTTTTAAAGTGGTTTTAGCTTTGAAAATATTTATAAAGCTCCATTGGTTTGAAGTCCAAAATTTATAAAATTTGATTGTTTTAGATTTCGGATTTCAGGTGGAAAATTTGTTTTAGAAAAACACCATTATTAGGAAAATCAAAAACATTTAAGAAAAGTTATTGGAAAAAGAAAGGGTTTAATGCGAAAAAATCATCGATCTCTACCGAATTTGCAAATTTACCCTTCACCTTAAGAAAATGCAAATTAACCCTCCACCTCAAAATTAAACATCAATTTAACCCTTGAAACATTAACCTTAAGAAAATGCAAATTAACCCTCCACCTCAAAATTAAACATCAATTTAACCCTTGAAACATTATTTGTTTTACTTGAATTGATAGACTTTTGTTAATATATATGTTTTCTATATTATTTGGATTTAAATATCATATCATATAGATATTAAACAAAAAAAACCTCTATCAATCCATACAAAAACCAAGTCTAAAATATCATATTTGAATCAAAATAAAATAGCAAACATTTATATTAGCAAAATCTATCAATTTATGTAAAAATTAAAAACTGTTCAAAGGGCTAAATTGATGTTTAAATTTGAGGTGAAGGGTTAATTTTCATTTTCCTAAGGTGAAGGATAAATTTGCAAATTTGGTAGAGGTGAAGAGTTTTTTTGCATTAAACCCAAAAAGAAATAGGTTTGTAATAAAATGAGTAAAGATTAACATCGAGATATTGTTTATTTCTATTTTGAGTTAACACACTTAGGTACTCCTCTAATCCATAATTTAGGTCATACATACAAAATGGCTTGGTGCCAAATGCTATCCGTCGAAGCTACGAGTTTGATATAGGAAATGTTTTGTCTTCATAACCTAGGAGTTAGTTATCATAACAGTTAGTTATCAACATCATTTTAGAATCTGGTTGCAAATCTTTTATCCAGGCTATTCAAAATCCAGATCTTTGACCAATAGTTGCACCTTTTTTGGTAGCTCACTCGGGTTATGGAAGCAATACAATTTAGTCCTATCGTTTCACAAGAAGAGAAGCAAACAGTGTGCGAATTGCATATCTAAAATTAGCCGCATTTACCCTCTTTATTTTGCAACAATTGATGTACCCATTTCATCTTGGCTAATCCACAATTTGGAAACCAATAAATTTTCAATAATGTTTTAGGTGTTCGATACTGATCAATGTAAAAAATAAATATAACTAAGCGCATATATACTGGAAAATGGTGTAGTAGGGAACATAATCTCTTGGTAGTAAGCATTGCAAGTCATGTTACTTCATCAAGTTGTCATCATCCACACACGCAAACCAAAGATTCCTTACTAGCCATAGTAGTGTATATTTGGATTTACATTTATCAGATGGAGTATTTTTAGACGTAATGTAAATCCGATATTTGAGTGGGATAAGAGAACTATGCATCGGCATAAAAGTAACAAGTCAAACTTCATCATAAAACAGAGTAAAAATAACAAAATCACGACAAAAACTTGAGTTCCAACAGATGTCTTATAACCCCAAAGATGTGTGTTTACTTCTTCTTCTCAGAAACACCACCACCACCAGACCTGCAAGTAGTCATACAAAATCCAAAATTTCAGTTTGGTTCCTTTGCTAAAACATGATACTGTATATCTTTTACACAGACATTTTCAAGAGAGTCAAGAATCATTTTAATTAAATCATGTATGCGAAAACGATAAATAATCTTTGATAAAAGTAAAAAATGTACCTCATCTTGCGGAGAACACCAGACATTTCCTCTCTCTTCCTCTTAGCTCTCTTGTGAGTACCAAGCTTTCTCTTAGCAACCTTAAGAGCACGCTTATCTTTACCAACCTTGAGAAGCTCAGTTATTCTCTTCTCATATGGAGCAAATCCAGCTACTTCCCTTATCAGTGATCTGATGAAGAGTGTCCTCTTGCTCGTTTTCTATACGTTACAGCAAATCAAAACATAAATGTGTTACCCTTTAGAAATGAATCCCAGATAAACCATAAAGTCAAAAACCAAGTAATAGTGTCTTCTTATCATACCCCAGATCAGAACTCACATTTCCAGTAAAACTATGTATCCAAATGCTAAAGAATCAAGTCAACACTAAGACTGCAATGTAAAAAGCGATATACACATCCCTAAGCTTATCCCCACAATCTAATAAAGCACTCAATTTTGGGACTGGAGAGAAGAAAGAATGATACCCCTTTTCGAGAATTAGGACGAGGAGCCAATTCGCGTCTGGTGACGACATGTCCTTTGTTCAATCCAACGAACAATCCGGTCTTCACTGCTGGTGTTGTCATTTTACCTGATTAACAAAACGATTCAAGGAGACTAAGTTAAGAAAGGATCGCCTTTTGAAACCTAAACAGTGATAATAAAGACGAGAGAGTATGATCAGAGTCCAAACCTGCAATGGAGAAGCAGCCGCTGCAAGACAACTATTTTTTGGGGAAAAGATATTTATATAAACAGCGACAAGAAGAAAACCCTACATTTTCTATTAATGGGCTCTTTTGTATGGGCTTTTTAGGAACTAATTGATATAGGTCCAAATATGAGTGGCGTAAGCACGAAAGATTAAATCCAATTAAACGGTTTAGATTTCTAAAGAACGAAAGAAATACATAACATTCTTTTTGTGGACAAATCAATCTAATCTTATGAACTAGTATATGTGTTCCTAAAAATATACAAATAATCAAAAACATCGATCTAACCGTACGAACTAGGGCATGTTTGTTTTTCAATCCAAATGATCTATTTGAATGGAGATGATTCATTGAGATACTCATTTGACTGAGTTATAAATTTAAACTAAAATTTTGAAATCGACTTGGATAATCTAAATTTAACCAAATATGCTCCTTACTAATTAAAAATATTACTAAAGCATATTTCTCCAGATTCAAAAATATCAAAAATATTAAATTTAACCAAATATACTCCATCACCGTGATGGCATGGAGAGCAGGGCCGTTTCGAACAAATTATAGGTCATGTGCTAATTCAAAAAATAGGCCCTAATTGTATATATAATTTTATTTTTTTATTTTTTTCACATAATATTTTTTTTTATATAATAGAAAAAGTAAAATATTTATTTATAAAAATCGATAAAAAAATATTTTATTACAGCTGTTCAAATCGCGTGGATCTTTTGGCATATTTCGAGGCAAAATCATCAATTAAACCACTAACTTCTAATTTTTCTAAGAATTCATTTTCTATCGCCATTAGAGCCAATCCATTTAATCTTTCTTATGTCATAGTTGACCGTGAATATTTCTTCAACAATTTTAGCTTTGAAAAACTCCTTTCTGAAGAAGGGACAGTAACAGGAATAATTAGTAAAATTCTATATGCAATTATTAAATTTGGAAAACAACTATACCTGTTTAAAATCTCTAACATATCAATAGATCCTATATTTTCACTTGGTAAAAATTTTGTAAATAATTTCAATTCAATGAAAAGTTCATAACCACTTATATCTAACACTTCACCTTTCTTCAAAGTTTAACTTAGTTGAATGACATAAAAAACCAAAAATAGCATCATATAACTCATACTGCTCAAACCTTTAAGTCAATGAAACAATAGCTTAATCAACAATATAAAGAAAATATTCAATTCTAAAGATATCTTGAGGGAATAATAATGGTTCAACATTATCGATCTCATCAAAATGTTTTTTTCTACGAATCCTACGTTTATCAAACATAAAAAACCAAAAATAGCATCATATAACTCATACTGCTCAAACCTTTAAGTCAATGAAACAATAGCTTAATCAACAATATAAAGAAAATATTCAATTCTAAAGATATCTTGAGGGAATAATAATGGTTCAACATTATCGATCTCATCAAAATGTTTTTTTCTACGAATCCTACGTTTATCAAGAAACACAAAGTTAATATCAATTTTTGTAGCAATATCCTTAGCAACAATTAAAGCATTAGAAAATCCTATTTCTCTATAATTCTTCAAAAAAGAAAAACAATAATAGTTATTCATAAAATTTTAGATAGGTTCAGGAAACACATGGTTAATATGTTTCCAAAGTATAATTTCTTTGGTTGTTGGAAAAAACAATAATAGTTATTCATAAAAATTTAGATAGATTAATTGTTTAAATAAATAAAAAAGTTATTTAAACTTTAATAGGCCTTATATATAAAATACAGAAAAATAGGTCTGTAAACCTTAAAGGTTGATTAAGAAATAGGTTCTTGAATTTTTTGGGTCCTGTGCGGTCGTCCATGTAACACGTGCTACTTGACGGTCCTGGCTTTACAGTTTATTTTCTCTAACCCTCCAACTACGTTAATCTTGATCTTGCCAAAAAATATTCTTTTAATAGTAATATTTATTTTTCCACTAATGTGGTAAGGTAAGCAAATGTTTGTTTTTTCTAATAAACATCCATGTAGTCTTAACAAAAGATGATTACGGAAAATAAAATACGCTAAATTCATGCCTCTCTTGGTGAGGTTTATTTGATTCATTGCATCTATATATCGTAATTTTTTTGTTACATCTCCCTTTGTCATAAAAAGATAAGAAATAAATAAAAGAACCACAACAAGAAATGTTTACGTCATTTCATTTTCAATATAATCCAACATATAATCCAACTTTTTTGTGTTACGAATCAAAATATAATTTCTCATTTTCATCTTCATTTCGTGTTTTGTACGTTAGTATTTTTTAATTCCTTGAACCTAAACCAACTAAAAGCTACCAAAAATGTTAATAGTAGATAGAATCAATCAAAGGGAAAAAGAGAAACAAGGATAAAAAATAAATTGACGTGGAGAAGTATGGCGAAAGATTGTAAGCCTGGTGGCTGATAAACCTCATTTTTAATCACATTCAAATTTTGTGTGCTTGTCACTAATTTCCCTATTAATAAACATTTTTTTAAAGCCTTAAAAAGAACCGTTTTATATACTTATTAGTATAATAGTCATTTTGATTGTTTAGACCAAGGTATAATAGTCAAAGAAGACATTCGTTTTAAATGGTCATAACGCGGGCATTGATTTTATGCATTATGCCAAACCTTTTGACTATTTCTCCTTTTTTTTTTCTTTTTATTTATTTATATTTATATTTGTTTTCTGAATTATACTGTACTGTTTTAGGCCCTTTTCTTCGATAGAACCTTTTACTACAGTCTCTTACTAATCACCAACGTATAACAATATCTGAAAACTACATCAATTGATTACGACAGTTAAACAATAGGGAAAATAGCATTATTTAAAACGTGGTCATGAAAACAATAGGGAAAATAGCATTATTTAAAACGTGGTCATGATGAAAAACGTTTGTTTTAAAAAAACGAAAACACGCAACCATATTTTTATTTATAATTGATCAAAGAACCTCCAAATTCACCAAGCTAAAAATCACACGATTCAAAAGAAAAGACCAAAAGCTAACAAAAGTGTTTGGTCACCGAGGGTAAAACATTTTGGCAATCTTCAAGGTACAGTTTTGGAAACAACAAAATGAAGTTCTCATAAGTGATCGTTGTTCATCCATGAATCGAGCAGAGCTACTTCAGGTGGTGCTCAAACAACGACGCCATTTCGAGCTGCAGATAGAAAAGAGAGAACATTTCAGGATTTGTCTACTCAAAAGAACAAGAACTCTAACGATCATAAATGACCACTTGGGTAATGAAATATTGAATCATGATGATAATTACCGCCGTCAAAGCGGTTTCAGCTCCCTTATTTCCAGCTTTGCCACCAGAACGATTCAAAGCCTAGATTTTCAGTTTGATCACAATAGCAATAAGTTCAGTGTTTATACATATGATTTATAAACTATATATCTTCAACTCATGCATAACAAAATTTAACCTGATCCATAT
>CM071721.1:11397702-11422965 GCA_036630335.1 Physaria fendleri | reverse complement strand
GCCCCACATACTTTGCTATTCTGAACAAGGTTTTTAAAAACCTTGCTATTCTGAAAAATAAACCCAAAAAAAAAGGCATCATAGAATAATAACTTACATTTCATGAGTATACATTACTTGATGGATAAAAAGAATAACAAACAAGACCATAGTGCAACATGAATATCCCAGCATGACCAATATCCGTGCCATTTATTTATTTATTCTATTTCTTTTGTCCATCTAAATTCTCTAAGCAGATTTATTTTAATTTTTGGAGTTTTAATCAATTTCCAAGATATGAAAGATCGATCGGTTATATAAAACTTTAAAATTTCTTTCATATTTGTTTATTATGTTTTGAATCGGGTAAACAAAAATCATGGATCCAGATCAACATATAATATATGACAACAAAAATTCATTATCAAATTTTTAAGTATCTTTGTGTATGCCTTGACAAACATAATCATATTTAGAATGATGTTTTCCCCTAGAAGATCAACAAGAAGATAATAACATCGAATACAATTGAGATTCTATGTGCCTAGTGAGCGCAGAAGTTCCGGTTCATTGTCTTGGTTGGGGAAAATTTTCCATGAATCAATCTTTTTTGTCCGGAGATAAAACTGGATGTTCTGCAGGGCGGATCTAAAAATGTTTTCAAATGAGGGCGTACAATTTTTAACACATAGATTGATGGGGTCATAAGTACAATTATATTGAATTAAATCTGTAAATTAACCAAATATATAAAGAAAAAATTTTAAAAACAAATTTTTACTGGGGGCATATGTCCCACCTTGTTGCACATATATTCGCCACTGTCCCTAACACCCTCTTAAGACAATGTTCTTACCACTATGGTTAAAATAAAAATAAAAAGATTACAAATTTAACCATTTTTAATTTATATGATACTCTAGATCGTTTGATTAATATAAGATTATGAAACTACTAGACACCCATACTCTATATTAGATCATTTGACTTTTCTTATGCTTAAAATGACCCGGTCAACAAAAGTTTCATATTATTTAGATTTTTAGAAAAGTTTGTACTTAAAATGATAAATCATTCAAAGTTGAGTTTTTTCCCTTTTTTTTTTTTTTATATATATAATAATCTGGTGGATCATACAAATTTAAAATGATAAATCATTCAAAGTTGAGTTTTTTCCCTTTTTTTTTTTTTTATATATATAATAATCTGGTGGATCATACAAATCATATATTGGAAGAGTTATTTGTTGCCAAAAATATATGCAAAGTTTTTTCGATAAACATTTACCGCAAACAAATTACATGATCGACAAAAATTAAACAAATTTCAGTAAATGTTAAATGAGGCAAGAAGACAAGTAGCATCATGAAACTTCAAAACGGACAACTGGCCTAGAAACAAAAGTGATGTCAACATGAAAGACAAATTAGAAGACAAACCCCTTCTACGGAAATCAAACACCATGCATCGAGAAAAACAAAAACTTGGAAACTCGTCCCCAAAAGACCAAATAAAAGACACCAAACCATAGGATAAGAACCACAACGAGTCTTAAATCAACGAAGCCAAAATCCTGAAGATCTAAAACCGTACTAACACCTCCAACTCCAAAAAAAACGAACAAAACTCTACTAGAATAAAACAGATCAAAGCAAGTGTCGCAAACCTCAACGACGAGATGAAGAGGAACATAACCAGCACGGAGAGATTTTGAGATTATGAGCTTTGTTATTACACTACTCATTTTGTGTTTTCAATTATTTTAAAAATGTAAATTGTATATATTTTTATCAGCTTTCAACTAATCTTTTAGTCACTTATTCAATCCATTATTCATCATTTCAATCAAAATAAAGAGTTGAGATACACACTAGGGTTGCAATTCTTGTGCTATAAACCCTTCATTATTCATATAATCTCACAAAAATAATAAATATATTGAACATACAAAAAAAAAAAGAAATTGCCCGAGTTATAGAATCCAAATAAATTAAAGCAATTGTATAAAAGAAACCCTCAAAAAAAGCAATTCACTCAGTAGCTTCCACCAAAGTGATGTGCCTAGCTTCTGTGAATGCATCTTTAAAAAAAAAAAAAAAACAACCCATATGTATTATTTGGAAAAAAAAAAAAAAACAACCCATATGTATTATTTGGTTAATTAACTCTATTATAATAAATAAATGGTAGTTATTTATTAGAGATTGTTAGGTGAGAGTGAGATGGAAGGTTTGCCACGTCCCATTGTGAACCCTCTGGTTCCATCAGGCATTCTTGGTCCTTTTGTTGCTGTTTTTGGAGATGGTGATTCGTGTGAGCCTAGGCTCGGTATCCCGAGGCTGACTCCTAGCCCACTCCCGAAGCTACGACCTCCTCCTCCCAGAGCGTAGCTTCTTGGTGATCGTCCTCGCCCTTTTCCTCCTCTTCCTTTACCCCATAGTCCACTAAGATTGTTGTCATCACCCTAACGTGCACAGCAAGAAAGAACTTAGTCTGTATAATTGGAAAAACAATTCGTGTGGATTAAGAAACAGTACTTACGTCGTTATCAAGCTGTGAATCGGTTAAATGGTGACGTGGAGACTCTTCTCCTGATTCATAAGAAGGTTGTTCATCATCTATGAGTATGCCATCAAAGTTTCTTCTGTTCTTCAGCACCGATTTGGGCTGTAACACACAATTTATAACTCAATTAATCTCAGGGCTGGCGTTGAAGTGATGTAAGAAGAGAAAATATAAACATACCGAGCATCTAAGAAGCAGCCTCACACGAAGTCCTTTCCTCCAATTTCGTTCATCGTTCAACTTCTCCACCTGGTGGATGATCACATTTTGCTATATATCTCAAAAACTACTAATATACAGAGTTTTGGATCAAAAGACAGTTAGAAAGCAATGATGTACTCACAGCTTTATCCGCAATAACAGTGTTGTCATACTCAATAAGGGCGTGAATCTTTAGATCAAAAGAAAGAAGAATATGTTAAGATCTTCAAGTCCAGGTGATAATTAAAAAACATATCATGGTACTTACTTTGTTGCTCATCAAGAAATCTCCTTTTGGACGAGAGGTGTTGGATTCTGGAGGATGACAAATACGAATCGCTTTGACACTGCAATATATTAATTTTTGGAGTTTTTGTTAATTTGATTTATAGAAGCAATGTTTAATGATATTCTTACTTTCCAACAACTCCAAAGATCTTCTCAAGGTTCTGGTAAGAATGATCATCTGGCAAATTCTCTGCAACCACAGTTCGCCCCTGCAGAACAATAAACAGAAACAAGAACTTAATGCATAATTCATTATATAATAATTCGGAAGCTTTCATGATATTCAAATTTTACCTGCAATTCCTCTCTATCTCTATCAGTAAATAAAGTTGTACGCTTAACTTTCTTGCCGTCTTCACTCACAACCTTAATATTGTTCACAAACATCTAGCTTTCAGTATACATGGATCTTATAATATTTAGGTTGATACAAGAAAGAAGAAGCTTACAAGCTTTGAGGATGAACGTAGAGCAAGTTGAACTAGATGGTGGTTACTTGTTAAAGCCTTGATCTTCTTGGTCGAAGCAATATAAGATATAGGAACTGCGTTGCAAACAGATCTTCACATATTTGCAAAAATCTCAAGAATCATATATAGTTAAAAAGAAAAACAGTTTCGAGGCTTTACCATAACCTTCAGGATCTTTGCTTATATGCTTTGAAATGGATTCGTTGGCTAGTAGACTCATGTCTGTGAACTGGTATTCAACCTATAATTGAGTTACTTGTGAGTCAAGCTATTGAATTAGCATTCAAAGGCTAAACCGGATTGGTTTGTTGGTAAACCGGAAAATTAATCTCATCCGGTTCATCGTTATGTGCAAATTACATTCCATGACATAAAAAGGAGAAAAATCGTAAACCTGTTTGACGATTTTGAGTCGGAGATCATCGGAGAGCAAATTTTTCGACGAATTCTGATTAACCGGAAACTGAACCGTCGGATTCGGAATGTAAAAAGCAGCAGCCGGATCATGAAGATGTTGATGCTGAGCAGTAAGATCTGCTCCTCCTCCAACGTAGATCCAATCCGACGATTGAGTACCGATACTGTTCCCTACGCCACCGCATTCACCTATACAACCACCGTTGTAATGGAAGCAAGGGTAAAAGTAACCGGAGATCGGAGAAACCTGCGGTACTGCTGGTACAGTAGTATGCGATCGCGGTACGAATTCCGGTGCTTGCGCGTTGAATTTGAACGACGGTGTCTGAGAGCCGGAAGATCCGCTGCCTCCGTCTAATTTTTTATCCTCCGTCTTCTTCTTGGTGAGGGATTTTACTTCTTCTCGTTGCATCTGCGCCATTATCTCCTTTCTATCTACTCTGCAAAAAATCTCTAACAATTTTTTTTGGTTTTTATTTTTAAAAATATATTTTAAGTTAATTCATAAATTTAAAAACAAATATTAATACTGAGTTCAAGTTTTGATGTTTGTTTCTGCTTTTTCTATTGATTTGATTTCTTCTTCTCGAAATTTTTTTCTCACTCTTTCAATAATTTCAAACCATGTAAAAAAAATTGAAGCCTTGTGTTTCACGCAAATTATGGACTTTTATTGAGAAAATTCAGCTTTAAGGTTTGACTCTGTATTTAACTTTTTTCTTTCCTCTAATTTTTATGTTAGCTATCCTAATACCACAATTTCTTACATATCTAAAATAAAATTTAAATAATATGCATCAATTCATATAAAATATTTAAATCAAAATAAAATAATGAAAGAAAAACTTTTTCATTTACGCCTCAATCAAAATGTGATAATCATCATATTTTTAATGACTAAATTTTATTTATTTGAAAACTAGAGACACACCATTAAACTATTAATACAGACCAATCAATTGAAGGTGACATAATCTTATATCTTATTATATAAAAATTTGTTTTCAAATTCAATAAGTGTTTAATTTTGTTTGATGATAAGAGCAAAATACAACATAATCTATAGGGTTGTGATGTTGACTCGTTTTAATAAATTCTAATAGTAACCCCTTTTAGACCACTTTCATTATATGATGATATTCAAAAAAAAGCTATATACTATGGGAAAAAAAAAAAAAAAAAAAAACTACATACTATGAACAGTGATTAAAAAAAAAAAAAAAAAAACTACATACTATGAACAGTGATTTTTAAGGCTGATGGGATAATAATTTAAACAATTGATCTTGGTCTGAAAACATATGTCATCGTTGATTCTAGTTCTTGTCACTATATACCAAAACCAAAAGGTTAAACATTTGAAAGAACTCCAAAAGGCTGCACTTGCAAGCAAAATTCAGAAAACGCAATGCTTACAAATCGCATGAAAGAACTCCAAAAGGCTGCACTTGCAAGCAAAATTCAGAAAACGCAATGCTTACAAATCGCACAAGTCTTTTAACTTACCAGTATGGAGGAGACAAGATCAATGCCAATGGCTTGTCGCGCTTCAAGTCTTAAACTGACCTCTGCTGATCCAAAAGGAAATCAAACCGACTTTTTGCCTACGTGGAAAACATTATCAAATCTGGCCACTTCCTAAAGAGTCATTTGTTCGGTCTTGATGAAGTGGTTGGTCAGAAGTTTTGAGACTGATGTGTCTTCGAATGAATCAACTTCAAATAGTTCTTTCAGCTTCTCATCGCATATGACTCTCCTCTTGTCAGAAGGATCCTAAGTTTATTAAAAAATTGAGTAAAGAAGTAAATAAGCAAGACAAAGCCGGAGTGTAGAGAGCAAATGGCATACATGAAGTTCATTCTGTTCTATGTACTCCCACAATCTCTTTACCACATCCGCCCTCGACAGCGCGCTTTCTCCATTACCCAAGAACTTGACAAGAGCAACTGAAAGTGGAAGGGGAAGAAGAACTTCTTCTTTCGTCTGCTTTTTATCTTTCTCGTTTGGTTCCTCACTATCTGAGTCTGACCGAATACATATGCTTTGTTCATACCATGATTAGAAAAAGTGACATTGAAATTCATCTAGCTTTCTTACCTTCATCTGTTTCCATTTTTTCCTTCCCGTTCTTTGGAGTGCTAGAGCTAACTGATTCTCCTAGCCCAGAGACAAACAACAATAGTGTAATATGGTTTAAAAGCCTACACCGGAAACAGATGGCTCCCACAAAATGTAAGAACTTTTCAGTCATCAAATACCTGCATTATCCTCTAAAGGCCGTATGTGCTTTGCTAGCTGTTTATTCATTTGAAACATATTGATGGACTCGACCGGGAACAGAGATCGCAACGATTCGTCGCATATTATTGTCCGTCCATCATTCGGATCTTGCAAATTGTTTTCCTTTATGTACTTCCAAAGCAATTTCACAACCTGAAACCATTCACCAGATATTATGTCAAAACAAGGGATTTGGTTAGGTTAAGATAATTAAGCAAGTAGCTTTGAAATTTAGGCAAATCGACTTCGATTCTTGAATAATCCACATCACTTCTGCTTCTATTGTAAATAGCTTGAATAATATAAAGAAGAGAAACTAATTCCCTCAAATCTGACATTTACCTCTGTCCTGGCTAATTCAGTCACCCCAGTAAATGCCTGAAGCTCTGGCGAGAGGCTGCAAACTTTAGTGAAGCCACCTCCTCCTTTTCTCTTGGGCTTCTCTGCTGACTTGGCTGGCCTATTTGATAGAGAAAACTTAGTTACTGGGCATCAGGGTGGCAGTAACTAGCTGGACAATACAAGAACTGCGAGAGAAAGATAAAACTAACTTTTTTCTCTTGCGTTTCCGCGAACTCTTAATTTCCTCATCTTCACTTTCTTCTTCCTTATTTTCTTCCACGTCTTCGCTTTGCTCCCCTTTCTTGTCAGTTCCCTCTGATGCCTCATCTTCATCTTCATCTTCTTCTTTCACATTGTTATTACACGCTACAAAAAAAGAAATCATTTCATTGTACTGGGGTAACAAAAACTCACAAACTGATGTATTCCAACCTAAAGTACTTAGGAAATATATAATACCATCTTACAAAACAAATTGATGGTCAATGGAGTGATCTCTTGCACAACTATATATTCCTAACAACACAACGCTGGGGGCATTCAAAACTAAAAGGCCAAATGTATTGACAGTTGATAAACATTATGTCTACACAATTACAAATGATCACTCCAACAGCGGGGTAATATATTTCAGAGATATGATACATGTTATACAATACAACTAGCCGATTAAGCTACTTAGGATCCAATGGCTCACTGAAAGTCTGAAACAGAAAGATTAGGGATACATATAGATAATCTGCAGTCTAATGTGACTGTACCAGAAGCATTAAGTAAGTCCATGAAAAATTTAAGCAGCCATTATAAAAGAGATCTATAGTCATCATAAACACCACCCTATCGGATTCAGTAAAGTTTTCTGAACTATGAATGCAGTATAATGACAAGAAATTTACCATCTCCATCGCCTAAGGGCCAAATATGCTTTGCTAATGCCTTGTTCATCTGAAACATGTTAATTGTCTTTACACGAAACAAGGAATGAAGCAACTCGTCACACACTATCTTCCTCCTATCCTTTGGGTCTTGCAAATCCTTCTCTCGGATATAAGCCCATATTTTCTTCACAACCTGATAACATACATAACAAAAAAGAAGTAAATTTCAGTTCCATTATAGCAGAACACTTCTCAAAGAAGATGAAAATTACCTCAGTTCGAGCTAACTGAGATGTTCCAACAACCTTCTCAAGTTGTGGAGAAAGCTGACATACTTTAGTAAAACCACCTCCTCGTTTCTTGGCTTTTACTGGCCTAACACATACAACACAATAACGAACATTGCTAAATCAGCTTCAGTTAAAATTAACACAACACCAATCCCCTTTAATCTTAAACGGAGATTAATTACTTAATCTATGTTTACCCAACAAGTGGTGTTTGATTAGCAATGCATCCAGAAACATTTGGTTGGTTCGATAGAAAAATGCTAAAAATACAATTTTTTTTTAATATGGCCATTGATTCATTGATAATAGAATTCAAAAATAAAATCAATTTTACCGTTCCTCTTTCTCTTCCTCACTTTCAATTCCATCTACACCGTCGTCTTCTCCATCAGCTCCTTCAGTTTCCAGCTTAATTTCATCGGAATTAATGTCTTCTTCTACCTTAGGGGTCTCCAGTTTTTCTTCTACAGCATCCTTGCTCTCGAGATAAACGTCGATTTGATCCCTAATGAATGCTTTTTTATCTGACAAGTCGACACCTAAATCCGCCTCCAGCTGACGACGGACACTTGCCGGAGTCGCCGTATTAAGGTCGCAGCTACCGAGAATCTCACGGAGTCGGGTCACGAGGTCCGAGTCGGAAACCATTCCGTATTAAGGTCGCAGCTACCGAGAATCTCACGGAGTCGGGTCACGAGGTCCGAGTCGGAAACCATTTTTCCGTTACTGGAGAGGAAAAAAAACAGAAAAAGAAAGATACGAAGCGGCTGATGAATGAAAGGCAAAAACGATTCTTGAAGTGGAGAACTATACAAAGGTCATTTATGGAAATTTACTAAACAATAACGTCGTCGTTTGGGTACTTCACGCTTTTTCTTCGGCTTTTTCTTTAATTATGCTTAAATGTTAGATTACGACCATAGTTACTAATTTATGTCAGAAAATTAACATTTTTATGGTCTTTTAAGATATGCAAATTAGAAAAAAAAAAAAAAAAAAAAAAAAAAATTTTTTTTTTTTTTTTTTTTTTTTTTTTTTTTTTTTTTGTCATGATACTTTTTTTTGTTCAAATGTGGTTTTGAGAAACTCAAGATCTTTTTCCCGTGAAGTTCATATCTGCCTAAGAAGATTGGACCACAATATGAATACGACTTTTATCTTAGAACATACAAGTTTAGACTTTGTCATCGGTGTCTTACAGAAGATCTAACAATAATGAGAAAAGTATAATGAAAAACTTGTGAACCACTAGTAAAACCTATCAAGTCTTGAGATTATCTTACTACTTGTTACTCCTCAAGTTATTTTGCAGGAAGCTGTGGGGGGGATTTAGAAAGGGTTTTAGATTTGTTTCTTTCTGGTCAAAAGACATTCAGGCACAAGTTGATTCTCGATCCATGTATGCATCACTGTTGGATTGGAGTCTCAGAGTTTCTTGCCCAAAGGCGATTATAAGAAGGAGAAGATAGCAAGAGGAATCTGTGTAATTAGAGGATCTGTGAAAGTTGACAAATCAAATTCCTTTTGAGTAAGACTGAACAAGGTACAATGGGGATGCAACTACATATTATTTACATCAACACTCTACGGTAACACAAGTCCTTTGTCTCCTTCTGGTCTTAGTTCATCACATTTTCTGTTCTGTTGAGGTACTCTTGAATGCGACTTTGGTTTCCTTCTGGTCTTAGTTCATCACATTTTCTGTTCTGTTGAGGTACTCTTGAATGCGACTTTGGTTTGTTTCAAATATGAAAGGCATTCCCCGTATCTGCAAAATCAACCATATATCTCAGTAAGGACCTAGAGGGAGGCATGCATGTATGTGGTTATAATGAAACATATAAAAAAAGAGTACAAAATCAAACCTCAAGTAAGCAATTAGTTTTGAGGATTAAACTCTCTCCTGGATCAACTTCCTTCTCGTTTACTGTTATTGTATACTTCCCCAAATTTTTTCGTTTACTGTTATTGTATACTTCCCCAAATTTTTCATATAAAATGAACCGTCTTCACTCAGTTTTAACATCGCCTGCAAGGGAAACAAAATTGTCACAGATCTGTTTCTTCTCATACACACAAAATAGAAATAGAATCATCTACTTCTGACTGACCTGTCGTCGAGATATTTTGCTACCCTTCTTTTCTCTTCCCAAATCAATGTCCACTGCCAAGTCTTCTGTTGATCTACCCACCAAAACCTGAAAAATTCTCTTCCCAAATCAATGTCCACTGCCAAGTCTTCTGTTGATCTACCCACCAAAACCTGAAAAAATCACTGATATCAAAAGTGCTACTAAAATCTTAGAAACAAGAAAAATAGTTAGATGAATAGAATCATTATTTATACCTCAGGCTTCTTGATGTAGTGTTTTGAATATCTACCGTATAAAACAGCCAATGCCCCATGCGATGAGATTGCTCTTTGCATGTATGAATAAGCACTCTGCTCAAGTCTTATAATTGTTCTTTTTATGTCCTCGCTCTGATACTTGGACACTGCAAATGATAACATTTTATGTATTACTAACAATCCTTACAGCATTTTATAACATATAAGCAAACATGGGTTCCACTCAACGACAAGGGATGCTTAATTACCTTCGAGATCAAAATTATCCTGGTCATCAGGTTCCAAGTCCATGTCTATCCTGGTCATCAGGTTCCAAGTCCATGTCAAGTATCTGAAATAAAAGTGTGTTATGATTAGATGTAAATATATCAAGGAACCGTAGTAGCATCACAAATAGAGATGGAAGTCAAGAGTTACCATAGCCTCAATGTCAGAATAACTTGGTATGTCCTCATCACTCTCATAAACATCCACTTCGGCTTCCGTTTGAGTGATTTCCAGCAAAGGATCTGAAATCCCAATCAAGCCACCATCAGTATCTTTATCGTGTTGCACATCTTTTGGACTGCTACCACCATTAAGCAGTGCGTTAGAGTTTGCCTGTGCTGAACCCGTACAGGTAGAACCACCAGCAGAAACAGTATTATGTGAGTCAATAGTACTCGATGCCCTGAATTTGCTACCCTGACTTGGTTGGCCCATCTCTGGCTTTCCTCGAGTACACCCATGTGAACGTCCTAGGTTTTTCTTTTGAGTCTGGAGTAAATATCCCTCACTTCTTTCCTTACTGGCAGAGAGATCTCTAGCACTTGTAGTTATTGGATTGTTAATATCTTTAAAGTTCCGCCGGGCTAACGAAGCAACTGACATTGGATGGCAAGGTAGGTTAATGTGATCATTGCACGGAACATCAGGATCCTCTTGGTTTAATAAACAATTGATCACACCCCCAACAATCTCAGGATGAGGATCGAAATCAGATGAGTCAGACACACTTGTGCAATCCATTGAGCTCATAACACTTGTACAATCTAGCTCAGGCATCATATGATCAACCGGAGTTGCATCTCCAGGATGAATTGGTGCGATGTAAAGTTCTTGTTCGGTGGAGCCAGGCAAAGCCTCATGATTTGAATCATTTGTCGGGTTCCTTAATAGCGAGCTAAGGTCATAATATGACTTGTCAACTTCTTTGCCATCTACTTCCATGAATGATTCCACATCTTCTTCCATAAGATGTGCCAGGTAATCAGTACTAGGCATAGTGGTTTTCGCCTCATGAGCAGGATTCTCTAGTTTCTGCTTGGGATCTTGATGAACCGCATCGCATACTGAAGGATCTGCATGTTCAGTGAATGTGAGATCTTCTCCACTTACGTAAGGAATATCTGCGTGTAAACTATCTTCAATATGAGTTGTCATGCAACCGTCTTCAGCCAAGATATCTGGAAATGCGCTGTGGATGATATCCATGTGAGAGTCTTCAAGACCAAAATGTGTTGCATCACCATTATCCATGAAATGGTTATCAAATGGTGGAACGAGGAAATCCAGATCCAAAGAATTGAATGGCTTTGTCTGAATTTTTTTCTTCCGCAAGGATTGATAAGTACTTCGGACCCTTTTAGCATGCCTTTTCCTGGATGAACTTTTGTTTTCTTTTGAATATCCAGTTCTACCGAACTTGGTAGGAAAATAAAAGCTAGTACGTTCAAGCTCAGCCATCCGAAAAGCCGCATCTGCAGAAACTACTGGATCATAAAGCAGTGCATGCCATCGATCTTGCAGCTCTCTGATAGAAAATCTTCTAGAAAACTGCACAGCTCCTTTAGCAAGGGATTCCAAAGAAGCACCAGCCTGCAAATAAATAAAGAATTGAGGAATTGATACCTCTGCAAACAAGCACAAATGTGGAAACAAAAAAAGTGACCATGCTGAAGGAAATCAGAGCTCACCTCGACAGAATTCTTTAGCAGCAGGTCGTCCTCGGGTATCCACGGAGTTACCTGAGCAAGAGACCCCATGTCCACTGGCCAATCAAACCTTCTATTCTCTTAGGAAAGGTTCAGGTCGGAGGAGTATAAGAGATTACACAAACCTAATTAAAACAGATCACAATATCAGTGGAATGGGAAGTAATAGACACTTTGACAAAATCTACCACTACTTCCTACAATAATATTACTACACAAAGCAAATTCTGCTTCAATATTGCCTCGAATGACAATGCTGTAGCATCAAACAAAACAAAAACACAATCAGTATAACTAATCACTAGCTCCTATTACTGTTGAACTTTCAACAAAACTAAGAACTTTCTAAAAAACGTAATTTAGCATCAATTGCTATCAATTCTCCCAAAAAAAATTCTGCCACAACTCCTGAAACTCTCATACTCCAAGCTCAAAGTATTGTGAAAAGCTTGTATCAGTATCACATACCAAAGTCCATACATATTGGATCTAATCAACAAAAGATTTTTTTTTTTTTTTTTTCTTGCAGTATCTACGAAAGCTAACAACTCCGATTAAACTCGATCAAAGCTTTGAGTATTGGAATTTGGAGACAAGAAATAGGCCGATAACAAAAATTAAAACCGATATTCAATTGGAACGAGAAAATCGAAACTATTTACATACACGTTTCAGCAAAACCTAGATCTCGTCGAGAAATCAAATTTGAGTATTGAGTAATCCGATATCAAATATTTTTTGGTTTGATATTCTGTTTCCTTTTTCGATAACAGCAAATATGAATTTTGAAGAATAACAAATACTGTATTTATAGTAACTACGATAATAATAAATTAAGAAACTTAATATTTCTAAAAAAAGTTATTAGTATTACTTAAAGAGGTTAATTTCTGATTTAATAATTCAAAATAAAAATGCAAAATTTGAAGTTAATAAAAACTAATTTTTTCTTAGTTTAGCAATTTAACATTTTTAAATATAGTATTACCTTAAATGTTAATTACTAATATTTTAAAAACAGAAAATTTCAAAACTTTTATTACTATTTAAATAATATATTAAGGAAAAAAAATGTCAAATAAATCTTAAACATTTGAAAATACTCGGTTCTATAATTTAATCGTTAAATGAACAAATATTTATCAATCTATCAAAACAGTTAAATGGTCTAGAGGCTAATAATCATTTGTTCATATTTAAATTAATAAAAAATTGAAAAATAGAGAATTTTAAGAAATGTATCTCGGCTCTTTTTATTAACAAAAGATGTTCTGATTTTCTCTCAATTAGGAGGTAAGTACTTATTTTTACTTATTTACTCTATATTTTACTTATTATTTGTTTTTGTTTTGGTCAGTTTTTACTTTTGTTTTTCTTTTTCTTTTTTCTTTCTTGGCATGAACTTTTTTTTTCATTTGTTTAGATTCATGAAACAATATTTATAAAACTTTGAGAAATAAAAATGAAAAGATTCAGTAACAACAACAATGTCTATTAAATATAAACAATAAAAATCAAACTAAACATAAAATGGATTGGATTTCATTTGTTTATTTTCCAAATAGATTGTTATTTTTATTGAGTTTCTTCGTTTTTACTTTTAAAATTTTATAAATAGATTCAACATTTCATGTTTTTCTTAAAAATAATATATTATATCAATAAATTAAAATTAAATATAATTCAAATATTACTTCATACATACAAATTAAACCAAACATGAATTGAATTTCATTTGTTTGTTGTTTTCAATAAATATAAATAGATGAAAACAAAATAGTTAATGATGAAGTAATCTTGGAAGGACCAAGTGAGTCAGCAGAGGAGGCCATAAAAATAGTTAAGAACTGCATGTGTAAAGTGTAAACCCTTCAACGGCAAGAATTTTCTCTCAGTTGATTTATCTGTTGATGTTAAATGTGCTCAGTATTGGTATGATGCTAAGTAAGAAAAGTGAATTAGTGTAATTAGTAGGATTAATCTAGGAGAGAAAACTAAATTGGCAGGCAAAAGAATTATGTGCTGATAGCAAATGCTTATATTTTGAATGAAAATGAAAATAAAATTTAAACAAAACAAAGACAAAATATATATAAAATATATGAATTATGCAAATTGTATTAATCTAATTAATAAACTATCAAATAAAAAGTCATGTTGTTAATACTAAACATACCAAATAGTTAATACATGTTTCATGTTTTATCAAAAATATATTTTTGCATAAACAAAAAATATATTACTCCAATAAATTAAATATATTTAAATATATTTTTTTTGCAAATTTTTTATGTAGTTCAATGATCATATAACTTTCTAACTATTACTATTGCATGCTTATTTGCATAGTTGCATCAATTCCTCAATTCTTAATTTATTTGCAAGTTGTTGCTGTTTTGGAATCACTTTCTAACGGAGTTATGCAGTTTTTAAGAATATTTTCTATAAAAGAGTTGCAAGATCGATGGCATGCACTGTTTTATGATCTCGTAGTTTCTGCTTATGCGAATTTTCGGATGGTTGAGCTTGAACGTACTAACCCTATATTTCTTACCAATTCGGTTGAACTGGATATTCAAAAGAAAACAAAAGTTCATCGAAGAAGAAGCATGCTGAAAGGCTCAGAAGTAATTATCAATCCATGCGAAAGAAATTATGAACTATACCATTCAATTCCTTGGATCTAGGTTTTCTCGTTCCACCATATGATTACCATTTCATATGTGATGGTGATGCAACATGTTTTGGTCTAGAAGACTCTCACATGATATCATCCACAACGCGTTTCCAGAAATTTTGGCTAACACGGTTGCATAACCACTCATATTGTGTCGGAAGATAATTTACAGGAGTCATTCCTTACGTAAGTGGAGAAGATCTCACATTCACTAAACATGCATATCCTTCAGGATGCGATGCGGTTCATCAAGATCCTAGGCAGAAACTAGAGAATCCTGCTCATGAGGCAAAAACCACTATACCTAGCATTGATTATCTGGCATATCTTATGGAAGAAGATGTGGAACCATTCATGGAAGTAGATGATAAAGAATTTGACAAGACATATTATGATCTTAGCTCAATGTTAAAGAACTCGACAAATGATTCAAATCCTGAGGCTTTGCCTAACTCCACCGAAGAAGAACTTTACATCGCACCAACTCATCTAGGAGATGCAACTCCGGTGGATCATATGATGTCTGAGTTAGATGGTACAAGGGCAATGAGCTCAATGGATTGCACAATTGTGTCTGACTCATTTGCTTTAGATCTTCATCCTGAGGTTGTTGGGGTGTGATCAATTATTTATTAAACCAAGAGGATCCTAATATTCCATGCAATGATCACATTAACCTACCTTGCCATCCAATGTCAGTTGTTTCGTTAGTCTCCAGAACTTTAAAATATTAACAATCCAATAACTACAAGTGTTAAAAGTCTCTCCGATAATAAGAAAAGAAGTTAGAGATATGAACAATTTTTCTCCACATTCACTAGACTTGAGATTTGGATTTAAGAAATATTATATGAATATATTTAATTTATTAGTGTAATAAATTATTTCATGCTTTTTTCTCCACATTCACTAGACTTGAGATTTGGATTTAAGAAATATTATATGAATATATTTAATTTATTAGTGTAATAAATTATTTCATGCTAATATATATATTTTTGATAAAAACATAAAACATTTAACACGTAGCATGACTTTTCATTAAATAATTTTATTAATTAGATTAATACTAATTACATCATTTATATTTTTACTTATTTTTTGTTTTTGTTTTGCTTAGATTTTGCTTTTGTTTTCATATTTTTTAAATTATATATATATATATATAAACAAATGAAATATAATCTATTTTATGTTAGCTTGATTTGTATTGTTTACAAAGAACAAATAAGACGAACAAATAAAATTGAAAAATGCATCCCACTAATTAAGAGGAACAAATAAAATAATTACAATAAAATGACTAATTATGTTGATAAGAAGTTTGGTGCGAGACGTTCATTCTCTAATGACAACCACATAAGTTTTCAACTTTTATTCACTAATCTCGTAAATATTATAATAAATGAAAACAAAGACGCATAAATTTCAAAGAACTATGAATAGAACACCAAATTAATATTGAACCATCTTAATTAGGTGGGACGATATTTGAAGATATAACAATTGGAATTAATAAAAATTGTTATATGATAAATGATAAAGTTATATAAATGTTGCTTAATTTAAAATGTGATTCATAAGCTTTAATTTGTGCTTTTTGTTAAATTGCAAATGCAAATGCGGCATTCCTTGTTGAAATAATACTCCAACTATATGATGTGATTTAACATCGTTTAATTATTCAAATTAGTTTTTTTTTTAAAAAAAAAATTGAATAGTTTCTGTTCTAGAAGATTCATCACAAGTAACTAAAAGTAAAGAGACTGTTTTTTTTCCTCTAAAAATGTGGTTTTGAGAAACACAAGATCTTTGTCCCGTGAAGTCATATCTGCCTAAGAAGATTGGACCACAATATGAATAGTTGAATACTGATGAAGGTTTACGAATTTTATCTTCAAAATTACAAGTTAGACTTTGTCAATGGTATCTTAAAGAAGACTTAGGTTCCGAGTTATTAAGAGACGTATCATGTATGTGGGAGTGAAGGAACGAATTCAGAAAGAGGGTCTCATAACTTGTATGTAGTTTAATGTATTTACTTTACCAGTCAAATATAACAATTACATAAGCATTTACACACCTTCTGTTTGTGCTTGTTCAAACATATTGTACTTTTTCTATCTGTCTAAAGAAGAGAAAAAAGGAACCTGAGACATCCTTCTTGGACTTTGACTCCATGATCTTCTAGGTGAAGTCATTATCATCTTCGGTATCCTTTAGTTTGGTACTTAACTGATGCATCTTGTCTTAGTTTGTTAGTTTGGTACTTAACTGATGCATCTTGTCAAAGTTTGAATGTTGATTTTTTCCCGAAGAATCTATGTACCAAGAGAGTTCTTCTTTAGCACGAGAAACACTCACGTCTGCTCGCCTTAACTTCAAATTGAGCTCATCAAGCTGAAGTTTCAACACATTGTTTTCTTCCTATTGCACAAGACACCATAGAAAAGAAAGTAATAAGTACCGGTTAAAGAAAAGTAATTAGATAAATACATAGAGAAGTACTAGAAGTTAGAGATTTTTCTTGCCTTAATTCGAGCTTGATCCCGAGTTCTTCATTCAGGGTTTTGATGGGACGATAGCTTCTTGAGATCTCCTTCAAGTTCCATCACTTTTCTTTTGTGACTAGCATTCTCCTTCTGTTGAAAGTAAGAATATTAAGATACTTCCTGTGACGACTAATCTATTTTGTAGTATGCATCAATCACACTAGAATAAAAATAGTGCCTAATATTCAAACCTTTAGTAATTCATTCTCTTTCTTAAGCAGCTGCCATTGTTCCTCGAGTTTTCTCACTATCCTAGAAAATCAGAAACATATACTCCATCTTTTCATCGGTATCCTGGAAAATCATCTCTTCACTATCCTGGAAAATAATGGATATGATTTTACAGGATACCGAAGAAGAGATGGAGTATTAATGGTTTCTTATTTGATTTCACATAAGAAATAGTTGGTGTCTTTATGGATCATTCATGGTCATATTCCATGTCTCTAACTAAGCTCTGCTGGAACACCTTTGGTATGCCTATGGCTTGGATGAAGTCGGTGAGACCTAATGTTGCTATGGATAACAAAACTGTCCAGTTTAAAAGATCTAATGTTGCTATGGATAAAGGAGAATCTTAAGAAGATAAGGTTGACTAACAAGAGTAACTAGATCCTAAATATTAGGGGTCTAAGTTAAGATTTGTTAAAGTTTGTTGAGATAATGGATAGGATCAAGATATTTTGGTTACAACAATCAAGGACTAAAGATATTCTTGAAGACTATAAAAGGAGGTTCAAGGGAAGTGAAGAACTCACCAATTCCAAGAGCAAAAGTTGAGATTCATTGGCTAAAACAGAGATAATACTAACGAAAGTTTACGACTTTTGTCTTACAAAATACTAAAGAAGATTTAGGTTCCGAGTTCTTAAGAGAAGTATCAATTGTTTAAGACAAAAGTCGGTACAAAATACAGAAAGAGGGTCTCATAATTTGTATTTCCTTGAATGTATTACTTTACCCACTTAAATATAGTAACAATTACATGTTCATAAATTTACACTGCCTGACTGTGCTCGTTCAAACATATTGTACATTTTCTATCTGTCTAAAGAAGAGAAAAAAGGGACCTGGGACATCCTTCTTGGACTTTGGCTCCATGATCTTCGAGGCGAAGTCATCGAAGGTATCTTTCTCTCAGGGTTCCTACTACTTCTTCTGCTCTTTGTTTTTCCCTGCATCCAAGCCTCCTCTTAAAACTTATTTGTGAAAAGCTAAGGTATTGAAGGTTTAGATGATATATATCTTACCTTTAATCTAATGTGGTATAGTTCACTTTCAAGTAAACCAAGTTTTGTCTTGAGCTGTTCAAGAGCTTCTTCAGCAACTTCAGGGTTTATGTCTGTAATGTCTTCTCCTGTTACACCTGCTGCCTGTGGGAAATTTGAGTCAACACAATGTTTAGAGTGCAATGATGTTAGGAGTTTAAGATCATCAGAATTGTAGAGCTTCTTAGAGCGAGAAAAACTAGGACTGTTCATCTTACCTTTAGGATACTGGTGCAGAGTCTTAATAGCTTTTCAGCTAGCTGCATTCTATCATCTTCGGTATCCTTTAGTTTGGTACTTAACTGATTTTAGTTTGGTACTTAACTGATGCATCTTGTCAAAGTTTGAATGTTGATTCTTTCCAGAAGACGCTCTGTACCAAGAGAGCTCTTCTTTGGCACGAGAAACACTCACGTCTGCTCGCCTTAACTTCAGATTGAGTTCATCAAGCTGAAGTTTCAAGACATTGTTTTCTTCCTGTTGCACAAGACACCAAAGAAAAGGGTAATAAGTACCACTTAAAGAAAAGTAATTAGATAAATACATAGAGAAGTACTAGAATTTAGAGATTTTTCTTGCCTTAATCCGAGCTTGATCACGAGTTCTCCATTCAGGGTTTTGATGGGACGATAGCTTCTTCACTTCTCCTTCAAGTTCCATTACTTTTCTTTTATGACTAACATTCTCCTTCTGTTGAAAGTAAGAATGTTAAGATACCTTCTGTGGCGACTAATCAAATTTGTAGAATGCGTCACAGTAGAACAAAAATAGTGCCTAATATTCAAACCTTTAGTAATTCATTCTCTTTCTTCAGCAGCTGCTCATGCTGCCATTGTTCCTCGAGATTTATCTGCGCTGTAACTAAATCTGTCTGCTTTCCCTCGATTTCCTCTATCAATCTGCATGAAGATGTTGTTAGATAAACTATGAAAAATGTCTTCAAGTGGTCAAAATCCAATATTTCTACTATGAAAGATTCGACAGACTGCATCACTTGCTTACCCTTGCCGTTCCTCGTTGTATTCACTGAGTTGCTGTTTGAGATGAGAGACTTCAAGATCCTATTTACATGAATTTCAGCAATAGAAGTTTAGTTATTATCACAAACTTATTAATCTTTATTCCAAATATGTTTGAGTTCTATCCAAAGAAAATTACCCTTTCTCGTGAATCAGAACTATTAAGTTGAAGCATCTCTGCTATCTTCAATACTTGTTGATTATCCAAGAATGTCTGAAATAGCTCATCGACTTTTAGTTACCATTTAGTGTTTTCCACAGTAGAGGAACACCAAGAGAATGACAAATTTAACCAGGTTCCATAGAGATTAAAGATGATTCTTTCTTTCTTCATTACAGAAGCAGAAAACATGTAAAAGCTACACAACATGGGCAAGAACAAAACTACTTACCGCACAATTTGTCACATTCTGTTTGACTCCCAGTAAAACTCGATTAATATCATGGGTCATGCTATCCACCTTCGCGAGTTTTGAATTCAATAAGAAAATCTGGGAGCAAAAATACGAGATTAGAAAATCAATACCAAATGTTAATAACATATAGATAACATTTTTGATAAGTTACCTCTTTCTGCTTGGTTGCAACTACAGTCTCAAGCTCCTCAATTCGAAGCTTTGCAGCAGCAAGCTCCTCATCTTTCTCTGATCTCAATTGTTGTGCAATTCCCAACCCTATGCATCTGAAAGGAGAGCCAGNNAACTCAGCCATTGCTTCCAACTCCTTGAACTGTTTGCAATGGATCGGTCTTAAAAGTGCCAGATTTTGGTAAATAGTCAATCAATTAGGAACCATCTTTACCTTATGCATGTATTCTCTTGCCTGAGCCTCTGCATGCAAATTTAATTCCGAGATATGCATACTGAGTTGAGTAATCTGTTTCAGAGTAAATATACATTAACCATCACAAAAGCTTTGAGACTGTCATTAAGAATCCATCCCTGTTCAAATAAAAAATATTGTTACCTCGGTCTTTTGGTCAGCTGTATTTCTCTCAAGCGCTTCTATATGCTTCTTAGCTTTCTCTAGATCCATATGCTTTTCATCTAAAACCCTTTGACCACACAAAATAGGAAATGAGTTGCTTTAAACATATAACTCTTTTAAGTAGCTGAATTTTTCTAACCTTTTCATTTCCTCATCATCATTTCTAGCACTTTCCATCTGCTGGCGAATGGTATGAAGCTCCATTTCCAGCTCCTCCCTTTGCAGACGCTGTCTTTCAGCTTCACCTTTGACAACGTTAACCTTGAAATACTCCACTTTGACAACGTTAACCTTGAAATACTCCACAGTCAGAAAACTAAACACAACGATTAATATAAGACGTTAGTCTGCAACATAGTAAAGAATGATTAGTTCTAACCTTGTTTTCAAGTACATTGATAGTATACTCAAGTTTTGATAGTATACTCAAGTTTCTCAACTGATCCTTCTAGTAGCTTCACTTCTTCTTCTCTCTCATGGGCATATATCTTTCTTGATTCAGCATTCTGTGAGAAGGGGAGAAAAGCATTTAAGTAAGTATTGCAAAAAGGATTTGTACAGGCAAGTGAATTGTGTTGTTGTTACCTGTTGAGCTTCTATGTACCTAGCTTCCATTTCTTTAGCTGCACATTTCATCTTCCCGAATTCTTCTTCCAGATACAAAACCTCATCTTGGAGATTATCCCTGTCATTGATGGCCTCATTCAGTTTTCTCTGGGTAAACGCAACTGTGTCATTCAATTGTCCGAGAGCATTCCTTAGATTAAAGAGCTCCGTCTCCACGCTCTCCGATACCTTCTTTGTCTGGATCAGCTCCTCCTCTAGAGAGTTTTTTTCTGCCAAGAGATTTTCAGCTTCTGCTCTAATGTCTTTATTTTCGGCTAACAACTTTTCTTGGCACTTCTTTACCTTATTAGTATCCATTTCAAGGTTTTGGATTATTTCTTTGCTCTCTTGCAGTTGAACAACAAGCATTTGGGCATGACAAACAGCATCTTCTAGTTCAATGGTTTTCAAAGCTAGTGTCTTTTCTAAACCTTCAACACGAACCATAATTTCCTTTGTTTCATCTTTCTTGTCCATGGAATTGGAAGCAGATTCTTGTAGTAGGCTGAGGTCAAAAGACAACCCTCTAAGAACATCATCCTTTCTTGAAAGCTCATCCTGGAGATGGAGATTCTCAGACAACAAATCTTGTACAACAATCTCCAAAGAGTGAACAGTTTCTGCGAACTCCGAAGCCTTATTGACGCTTTCACATATTAGTTGCAACATTTTATCAGAAATAACCAGGCCGTCTCTGGTTAGCTTCTCCAGTATCCTGCTATCTTCAGCTAGATGTGTGCATTTGGCAATGCTTAACCTGGTGACATCTAGTGTTTTGAACTGATCTTCACCAAAGTGTATGAACTTGTTCTTAAGGGATATGTTTTCCTTCTTCAACGAACTGACTAGTTCAGCATAAACTTGTACATCCCTGTCTTTAATATCCAATTCTTCTGCAGTGACTGACTGGGAATGTGCGAGACTGCAAAGTTCAGAAGCTTTCGTTGCCAATTCTTGCTGTAGAGCAGTAATGTGAGACTCCAAGAAAATGATTTTTTCTCCACAAACCTTGGTTTGACTTTGCGCTTCAGTCAGCTTTTCTTTTACTGATGCAGTCTCCAATTTTTCATCAACCAGACATCGGTCTTTAAGTTCATTCTCCACCTGTGAAACAAACAGTATCTCTTTGAGATCCTCAACGATGGCATGGTGATCAAGGAGCTCTCTATCCACAACTGCTAGACAAGAAGAATATTCTTTTACTGTTAGCGCCAGAACAAGTGACTCAATATCCTTTGAGCAATGGTCCATCAGATAATGCTGAACTTCAGTGTCGAAGAAATTATCTTTCTGATTTAGATGCAGCTCTTGCTCCAACAGAGTTTCTGCAATGTTCTGATTGCTCAAATCTATATCTTTCAGCAAAATATCAAGCTCAGACCCCATGCTGTTAGATCTTTGCAAAATAAGCTCCTCCTGGTGCTGTAATTCTGAAATTTTCTGATCAAAACTGCTTAATTTTATAGCAAGAAGATCAGTTGCTTCTTCATTTCTTGAAATTCTCTCAAAACCATTCTTTATATCAGTCAGAAGTTTAACCTTCAGATTTGCAAACATCTCAAGCTCCCTTCTTAACTGTAGATTGTTATCTCTTAATCCGGCTATGGAAGAGTTTGAAACACACAGACCACGTTGAAGCAGACCATTTTCTGTGTTGATCCCTGTAACTGTTTCTAACAAAATCCCCGTATGGCATAGGTGTAGAACCGAGAGAGCACAATCCTTCATGATTATTTCTGACCAGATATCCTCAAGGAATAGTCTAGCTGATTTTGTTTCTGAAACCCAAGACTTTAGGTCAGATAAATCATTGGCCATGCCAGTCAAGGCCACAGATGATTCATCTTGTAATTTTCTGACAACAGTTTCCAGCTCTTCGACAAGATTTCCTATTCCCATCAAACTTGACTCGAATAGCGTCTCAAGATACGCAAGTTTTTTATTATCTTTGACATTTATTGATTCCAGCTCCTGCAACTTGTCAACTAAGTTGGTTTTCTCTCCAGCCAAGCTAATTTCCTTTTGCTTCTGCGTCTCCAAGTCAGATTTCATCTTTTCATTCACTATTGTCAGCTCATTGATGGTAATATCTGCTTCTCTAATTATCCCTTGAGCCTCCTCAAATTTCTTAAGAACACACAAGGTTCCTACATTATCTTGGTCAGCCTTTATCTTCATCTCAGCTATTTCATGCTCCAATGTCTGTAAAATAGCATAAGAATTTCAGATAAAATGAGATTAAAAAATATTTAGCATCTGAGAGAGAATGTAATAATAGGTGAAACCATAAATACAGTGATATATGAATCAGAATGAGAAAAAGAAAATTTGAAAGGGACGAGAATTAACAACTACTTGCCTTAAGTTTATGATCTGTGACTTCCACCTTGTGCTCATATTGTTCTGCCATGTTATACATAACAGTTTCAAGATTGGAAAACTGTGCAGTAAGATCGTTGAAATTTCTTAAGCTTCTTTCCTCAGATGCCTTTAGCTCTTCCTTCTCACCCTGAATTTTGGCCATTTCAACTTGAACCTCCTTCAAACTTACAAGTGCAGATTCCATTTCTTGCTTTAGCAGTATGATCACTTTACCTCGCTCACTAGACACCTTGCTGCTTAATCTCATGGACTCTGTATGATTGTTGTTTGGAGTCGTCTCTACGCAGGAGGAAACAACTACATTCCTTTCAGATTTCTGTATGAAACAATTTCAATTAATGGACTAAAAGCACACTAACATACATAATAAGGAATGATCGTTAATATAAGAAAAGATGTAGCTCACCTGTCCTTCATTACAGTGGGCTGGATAACCTAGTGAGTTTTCTGCCTCTGTGTATTTTTCATGCTCTTGACACATGTTTATGCATGATCTCAGTCCAGATACGCCGCCCTTGAGCTCAGAAAGCTTTTCTTTCATCGCCGAAATGCCAGTTTCCTCAACCTCTTCAATCTTTTTTTCCATAGCAGAAGCAATCTTTTGTTCCTCTAGAAGTTTGCTTCTAAATTCTTTACAGTTTGCTTCCAAATCGTGTACTTGTTGTTTCAGAGAAAGAATTATTTCAGCGGATTCAGCAAGCTGAAGATCTTTTTGCTTCAACTCAAAAGTATGGGTTTCGGCCACCTCAGAATATCGGTTGACAATTATTAGAGAAGCTGTTGCACAGTTTGATGCTTCATAAATCAATCTTTCAGCCATCTTCAGCTTCTCTTGAAGCTTAGATATGGTCTCTGTTTTCGTGCACAACTGTGAATCCAGGAGGAGAATAAGTGTCTCCTTTTCCTCGTACTCTCTCTGGTGCGCTTCATTCATTACTGTTGCTGCCCCTCTAAGAGACGTCAACATGGATTCTATATCACATTGCTTTTTATTGGCATCCTCTAAGCAACTTTCAAGATCTCCAATCAGTAATTCCCTCTCAGCAAGTGTTCTTATTAATCCTCCAACATGTTCAGATATCCAAATCCTTTTATCTGGTAAGGAACCCGAAATGAGATCAGCCTGGTAACATGCATCTGAAAGGCCGTCTCTTCAATCTTTTTTTCCATAGCAGAAGCAATCTTTTGTTCCTCTAGAAGTTTGCTTCTAAATTCTTTACAGTTTGCTTCCAAATCGTGTACTTGTTGTTTCAGAGAAAGAATTATTTCAGCGGATTCAGCAAGCTGAAGATCTTTTTGCTTCAACTCAAAAGTATGGGTTTCGGCCACCTCAGAATATCGGTTGACAATTATTAGAGAAGCTGTTGCACAGTTTGATGCTTCATAAATCAATCTTTCAGCCATCTTCAGCTTCTCTTGAAGCTTAGATATGGTCTCTGTTTTCGTGCACAACTGTGAATCCAGGAGGAGAATAAGTGTCTCCTTTTCCTCGTACTCTCTCTGGTGCGCTTCATTCATTACTGTTGCTGCCCCTCTAAGAGACGTCAACATGGATTCTATATCACATTGCTTTTTATTGGCATCCTCTAAGCAACTTTCAAGATCTCCAATCAGTAATTCCCTCTCAGCAAGTGTTCTTATTAATCCTCCAACATGTTCAGATATCCAAATCCTTTTATCTGGTAAGGAACCCGAAATGAGATCAGCCTGGTAACATGCATCTGAAAGGCCGTCAT
>CM071721.1:11382127-11394044 GCA_036630335.1 Physaria fendleri | reverse complement strand
TTGTGTCTCCTAAGTTATCCTGCAGCTCTTCCATCTCAGTTTCTAAAAGTTTTAGCTGCTTTTCGTTTGCGGTTTCCTTTGATTGTAAATCTGTGGCCTCCTTTTGAAGAACTTCAAGCTCATTCTGCAAACTGAAAATTACCTCAGCAGTTGCAGCTTCAGCTTGCTTGCAAACTTCATCCATTTCTTTATCTCCACACGCCCTAGAAGCAATATCACTTTTGTACAACATGTTCAACCTCTTAGTTTTTTCAAGAGATGCTTGCATCTTCTTAAACTTTGTATCAATTGGGTTGTCCTCTACATAATTATCTTTGAACTCATTGCACTGTTTGGACTTCGTTGATTGGAAGTCGAGATCTTGGTTTTGTAAAAGCTCAATATAAGTCTCCTTTATTCTCCTCAACTCCACTACTTCTTGAATCAATATATTGTTCTGCGATCCGAGAGCTTCAACTACAGACTTCGTGTCCCCCAGCTCACTGCATACCTTTTCTTGCTCCTTGCTCATCAAAAATAGTTGGTCCTTCAACTGTGCAATATCAAATTGCAAACGAACTGACTGTGCCTCTGTATCACAACGTAGAGTTCGTTCCTCATCGAGTATAATTATGAGTACATCCAAATCTAGTGGCAGTTTGATGATTTCTTCTACATAATTGACGTGCTGACCAGCAAGCGTCTCGTGTTGCTCAACATTTTCAGCAGAATTTCTTCAAGCTCAGATGTGAGAAGTTCCATTTCATTTGATATGATCTGTAGTTCTACGTCTTTTTCCCTGAGCTTTTCTTGCAACTGCTCATTATCCATGGTCGTGTCTCGTAAGTTATCCTGCAGCTCTTCCATCTGAGTTTCTAAAATTTGTACCTGCCTGTCCTTCGCGCTTTCTTTTGATTGTAAATCTATGGCCTCCTTTTGAAGAACTTCAAGCTCATTCTGCAAACTGACAATCACCTCAGCAGTTGCAGCTTCAGCTTGCTTGCAAACTTCATCCATTTCTTTATCACCACATGCCTTAGAAGCAATATCACTTTTGTACAACATGTTCAACCTCTTAGCTTTTTCAAGAGATGCTTGCATTTTCTTAAACTTTGTATCAATTGCATTGTCCTCTGCATGATTATCTTTGAACTCATTGCACTGTTTGGACTTCATTGCTGGGATGTCAAGATCTTGCTTTTGTAAAAGCTCGATATACGTCTCCTTTATTCTTCTCAACTCCACTGCTTCTTGAATTAATATATTGTTCTGCGATTCGAGAGCTTCAACTACAGACTTTGTCTCCCCCAGCTCACTATATACATTTTCTTGCTCCTTGCTCATCAAATATAGTTGGTCCTTCAACTGTGCAATATCAAATTGCAAACGAACTGATCGTGCCTCTGTATCACAACGTAGTGTTCGTTCCTCATCGAGTATAATTTTGAGTACATCCAAATCAAGCTGCAGTTTGATGATTTGTTCTACATAATTGACGTGCTGACCATCAAGTGTCTCGTGTTGGTCAACATTTTGAGTTCCAGACAGGGCCTGCAATTTTTGGCAATATTCAAGTGTTAAGAAAACGCTCAAAGGTCACCTGCAGAAACAATATCAAAGATGGTTATATATATTAGTAAACCACACGGTACTACTGTGCAGACCTTTTCTTTGTTCTCCATGCTATGTTCATCAGGTGAGAAAGCTCTGATATCCCTGACCATAGCCTGTAGATCATGAATTTCTCTGCGGACAAAGGGCGAAAAGACTTGTCAGGGTTATGGATAAAAAGAGAATTCATTCGGCCATATATCAGGAAACAAAGACGAATCATCAAATCAGAATTGCTAACCTAGTAAGCTTTGCATTCTCTTCCAGGCAAGAACCAAGGTTACTTCTGCATTGCTCGAGCTCGTAACAGGTCTTTTCTAACTGCATTAGATAATACGATAAGAAACTGAAATGAAAAATATATGTTCGAAAGAAAACTGGAGAATGACTTATGAGAAAGAAAGTGAATCAACCTCGTCCTGGAGAGAACAATTCTTTTTTGCACCCTGCCACAGCAGATACAACGAGATTATTGGCAAGAAACCAATGAAGTAGAATTCCTTCTGGATATTAGAGATATTTAACGTCTATAAAGAAGTGATGTAACCTGTGGCTCTATTCCATCATCAACATGTTTTTGCCAGTCAGAGTTTTCATCAAGAAACTGGGAAATCTGCAAAATCCATATGTAATGTTAAGGATGGTACTGCAATCGAAATGAAGAATCAATAGATATCTAACTAGAGGCACCTGGCTTCGCAGATTTGAGACTTCGCCCAGTAGAATTTCTCTCTCACCTTCCTCATAAAACTCTTGAAATCTGCAAGTATCATAACAAATATAAGAAACACAAGTTTTATTTATTTTCAGCTTTAGATGTTTCCTGAAGATTTGTCACCTTCTAAGTTGGTCCAGAAGCCTTATGTTTTCCAGGGCAAAGCGAGTTAATTCAGGATTTTTATCAATTTTAGCTTGAAGCAGCTGAATCTCTTCTGACAACACGTTATTCTCTTCCAGCAGAAAAGAATCTGCAGATATATTGTTGCCAATAAGTGATTCCAGCCTCTTTATCTTATCTTCCCGAAACCTGAGCATCATTTTTGTGCTCCTAGTATCTTCCTCTCTTTGTCGAACCTATAGATATCATAAATGGATTCAGATGATGCCTGAAACATATGTGGGAATGGTAACAGTGTAGGTGAAAAAGAATTTACCAGACGGTTTAGGTGCTCTATCTCAGCTTCAAGCTTCTTAATTGAAGCATCAGCTTCATTTTCTCTTCTCAATGAGCCAGCAAGTGTTATCTCCAAAGATTTCAACTGGTACATAAATATATATAGATTTTTAGTGGAATCACAAGGCAATGGCATATGAATCCAGAGTAATGCCTAACATAATTTTTCAAGTTAGTATACCTGCTTTCTAGACATCCGTACACAGCCTCCAGATTCATGCACAAGCAAATTACCAGCATGCTGAAGTCCTGTCTCGTGCATTTCACTTGATGGAGAATTGACTTGTAATTCTGCAAAGTTTGCTGATCCAAATGACAACGCCCTGGAGGTATTCTGGCGCTTGAGGAGGGAAAGCTCTTCCTGTTTCGCACATATAAAAAGTTTTCTATAGCTTCACATAAAGAGCACCTATAGAGACAGTTTAAAATGTTACTACACCTTTAAAAGTCGTATTTGACGGCGTAATTCCAGGACATCCTCGTTGGAATCTTCATTGACGAAAGCCTAAATAATTTGAAACATAACATTTATCAAAAGGTAACTTATTATTCATCTCCATCACAGCTTACAATATGGGTTACAGTGCAAACTTACATTGTTCTGGATTAGCTTTGCTCTCTGAGCAAATTTGAGGGTATTTAGTGTTTCTGCTGCACAACTACCAGTGATAATCGATAGAAAGGATAAGTTGAAGTTCTTTACCAACTATATGAGTTAATGTAACACTAGATCATATTAGTTTTGAAAGAATACCTGACGGAAGGACTGGCATTAGCAATGATCATTGTTTTAGAATTGCCACCCAGTGAGTCCTGTAGATGAATTATCACCATTATTTAGCCATGAAATGTTAGATTGCAACTTCAGTGAAGAAAGGCAATGAATTTAGATTTAACCTGAAGAAGAAATGTCAGTCTGGAATCACGATATGGAATATGCCTTGGTTTACCATTTGCCACATCCACAAGCACCATAATTACATGTCTGCGGTCAATAATAACAAATAGCCAAATTTAACACTGCAACTAGTTGAGAAAAATAAATTATGTCAGGGCTTAAACTATTTTTCATTACCCTAGCGTAGACAATGATTTATTGATACTAGTAGCTTCTTTTAGGCGGTCACCCTCAGCACCAGAAGTTTTCTGCCTGTTAGATGATGTACAATGTTAGATAAGGTTCTAAGATAATACCAAGCAAAACGTACCATAGTTACCTCTCTGATCCAGCAAGATCAACCAAGTTCAATCTTGCAAAACGCATATTAGCTGTTGAGTCTTTTTCCCATCTGCTCTCGATCACGCAAGTAAATACACTATGTGATCGGCTGCTCTCTCTGTTCATATTTGTGGCTCCAACTCTTCGATTCAAAGAGCCCTATTATAACAGATAAGAAGATTTCAGGAACATGAAAAATAACAAAAAAAAAAAATGTTTGGGAGGCGCAGTACTAACCTGTGTGATAAGCCCTAAGATGTCTTGAACACTTTGTACCTCAAACTCAGTGAGATTTTCCACATAGACACCGCTCTTAATGTCCTCTCGAAGCTAAAAAGTTCTAACACGTTATAAAACTAAGCCTTGTGCATCTATTACACTTTCACCAAGAGAAATATAAAAGTTACCTGCAAATTTGTTGATGAGGGTTCGAGAAGGTCTGTAATTTGTTCATTGTAAATCTCAAGGAAAGAGCATTTGCAATTGTATTTAAGTCTCTCGTCTCTTCTGCTCTCTTCCTCCTGCAGCAAGAACAATGTGGCAAGATGTAATTAGCAAGGTTAAGATATCTCTGTGATAGAAATGGAAAAAGGTTTTATATCACAAGAGAATTACAGCTTGTATTCTTGCAAATAAAAACTCAAATATTCGAGGCATCATTCCTCTGTCGGGACTTGTTCGAGGCATCATTCCTCTGTCGGGACTTGGTTTAACTTCTAAATCACCAACTTCACCAAGCATTGTATATGTTTTCCCACTTCCTGTCTGCACAATCCCAACTTTACAAGTTAGGAACTGAAAATAAAATAATAACTTTCAAGAAAGATACTATCCCCACTCAGCCCGTATTCAGAAAACTTATATCATCTCATTGTAACCTGGTAAGGATTTTCAGCATAAGTATCCTCAGCAAGGATAGGGTCACCAAATTACTAAAATGTGACATCTTTACAGCTCTATAACAAAACATCTTTACCATGATCACCAGAAAACATAAGGCTTAACAGACTCGCTAGTGTTTAAAGTCTGAGCCTGATCCAGAGGCAGTAGATCGATCTCATTATCCACTTCTAGAATGACAGAAAATATACCTGGCCATATGCAAATATACAGCTGTTGTAGCCAGACAAGCAGTTTTCCACCATGGGCAGACCTGCTACCCGAAAAAGTGTTTCCTATGCAAAAGAAAAAGAAATTTATATTATGAAGAAAAGGAAACAAAACTTTTCTGCTCTTGCTCTGGGGCTTACCTGGTCAATTGTCTCACATGCTACATGATCGAACTGAAATCGTGTTTCTGGTGGCCCAATCCATGCTACGCATTGCGAACTTTCTTGCTTTAAGCACCTACTGTACCCATTTGTACTCTTCTCCATGCTATTAAGCGGTCGGACACGTATAAGAATCTGCAATTCATTAAGTAACCATCAATGACTGCCACTTAACAAAAACTTCTGAAAGTCAAAACCAATAGAGAAACTTTTGCTAAAAGAAGCAACTTGGTGCAGCTAACGAACCTAGATGTATACTGGACAGTGAACTAACTAAGACTAGTAATGCAATTAAAGGACCCCAGTAGAAGGGGAAAAAAAAGTAAACCATGGGAACAAATTGTTACCTGTACGTTGTGATCCATCCAGAAAGATGGATCCTCCTTAAGGCTAAAGTGAGGAACTTCAACCGAGTTAACAACTGGTGAAACTTGAGCAGAAGAACTAGACAACCCTTTATACAACGAGGCATAACTTCTACCTCTAACAGATCCTGTCCCATCAAGTTTCCCTCTGTGACAAGTTGCCGGAGGCTTAGATACACTCTTAGTAGGTGTATTCTGAGTTGAATTGGTCTCCGAATTAGCTCTGAATTGGTCTCCGAATTAGCTCTCCCAACAATTCTACCAGTTTTAGGAGTCGTAGTCAAAGAACCCACATTTGTGCTAGTGAAAGAATCACACTTTTCTCCCCAACCAAACCGATTTTTAGAGAATGCAGCTGCTGATCGATACTTATCAGGTGTCCGTAAAGGTAATGCTGGATCTGGGTTCCTCGCTCTAGGCTTAGACGGAGTTCGGTCGATCTGACTACCCCATTCCTTCTCGTGTTTAGGATTAGTCAATGAATCGTTGGTGGTTTGAGAGAAAAGCGTATCTCGGAGATTTTCAGGGACATTCTCGATTTCATCATCATGCTTGCCGGAGTCTCTACGGGAAAGCTTAGTCTCCATTGACATAATAATAAGTTAATAACCTAATCTGAATCAAAATTAGAAAAAACCCAATTAAAAATTCACGAAATCGACACTGAGAAAATTCAAAGTTAGAAACTTTGAATCCACAGCTAAAAAGCTAATAATGAGCTCGTTAGGTTTACACTGAAATCAGAAATGAAAAATACTCTTACTTGTGAAATGAATTGAGCAACAAAATCCAAATTTTTAACGAGCTTCCGAAGAGTTCTCTATCTCTCTATCTAGATTCGCATGATGCCAGCAGTGAAGCAGGACGGAGAAAAGAATGTAAAAGAAGGACGAAGATAAACATGGACGGCTGAGATTATATCTTTTTGTTTTGCACTTTGAGGTTTGTGTTCGAATTTGAATTTGGAAAGGGCTCTCTCACGTAATAAATTAAACTTAAAGAGGGTACTTTCGTAAATAGATAATGTTTTCTTTGTCTTCTTTCAAAACAATTCAAACGGCTAATACAGCGAAGAAAAAGAGGAAAACGCCGTAAGGGCCCATTTTCTTATTCAAATATATCGTATTTTTTATTCATTAACTTTTTTTTTTTCAACGGTTTAACCAAAGTTCGAGATATAAAATAATTTGGTTTGAAACAATAACTAAACCACTAATAATTATAACGACGGGCGTAATTAGTGAAAAACCAAACCTCCAGGACCAATCGGTTTGGTTAGTGGGGTTCTGACTATTGATTAAGATAAAAGCTAAAATGTTTGGTTTAGCTGTTGTTAATTAAGTAATGATTTGCATGGCAATGTCGGAATTTGAAATCCCAAACAAATTATAAAAAATACTAATTTACTGAAACCGTAAAATGAACATTTACCAAAAATACAAAAATTACTACTTAATGTTTTGACAAAAATGTATATGTTATTTGGTGGATGATTTTAAAGTTTATTTGGTTTTGCCACAATGTTATATTTTTGGAACTTGTCTTCTAAAAGGTATTTTTGTAAGTTGAAAAAATAAAAAATAAAAGATTAAAGTGATAATTTAATTTGTATATAATATATAGAAAATTTTAGTTTTATTTCTTCTTCAACACATAAACATAAATTGAGTTGAGATTTATTTGCTCATATCATTTATGAGCCTGATTTTGATTTTGGATATGTAAGAAATATTAAACTAGGAAGTGCAAATGTAAAAATCACCAAAACACTTAAAAAGTTATTGAGGTCATGTAATGCCTGGAGATTTACAAATTTGCAAAAGTCCTATATATGATTAATCTGAAATTTGAATCACTAGTATCTAATGTTTATAAATTGCCTGTGTTGTTTTGAAGTTTATTGTATAAATACTCACTAGTATCTACACCTTTAAATATATAGATGTTGGTCAAGTTAATTTGTAGTGGATCATACCAACAACAAAGGTATTATATACATACATATGATCGTCATCTTTTATTTAAATTTTTACGATCTCTTTTAATAAAACAACATGAAACAAGTTAAGGGACTAAGTGGATAAGACTGATCAAGAGTAAAAGAATTAAAAAAGGAAGATGTGGTCGTTAATTAAAAGCTTACCATGCATCATTGGGATTTGCTTACGCTTGCGTAATCTTTATTTTATAAATACAACCATTTAGACTTTAGATTAATTTTTATTCCTTGTTTTGGTTTCGTATTAGAGTTTGACATTATATAATTCCACTGTTATATGCAATATAATACGCATTTCCCATAATTTCTTATCCAAGTTGCTTAACACACTCTTAGAAAATGATTTACTTCGGTAATAGCCTAATTGTACGTGTATTTCAATGTAAGAACTAATGTCTTATTATTTTGGTAATTAGCAATTTTTTTAATTTGTTTATCTACTAATACTAATGTCTTATTATTTTGGTAATTAGCAATTTTTTTAATTTGTTTATCTATCTAATTATGATTTTTAGTCAATAATCCTTATGTAATTCTTAAAGAAAAATATGGCGATTTTGTACGTATTTTTTACTTAAGTAATAACATTCTAAATTAAAATCGTTTAAAAGAAATAAGCTTCAAGTGTGATTTACACTTTCTTTGATTAAGCCATGTAGATGTTAGAATCTAGTCATGAGATCCTCTATATTGTCTATAACGTTAAATCCTTTTTTTTCTTTTTTACTAAAATTTATGAAATCATCACTACACAAAACATAAACTTTGATCTTTAAAAAAGGAGTAGGAGAGACTTCAACAAGTAATTCTAAGGCACGTTGCATAATTTCTATGGACAACTAGAACATATATATGGTTGCCTAATTTTGGTGTTTAGTTTAGTTAAAGTCTTGATAAGCTCTAAGTTAAAAGAAAGATTTATATTGTAGATTTATAACTAACTAGATTTTGACCCGTGTTACAGCACGGATTAATATTTTTCACAAATTTAAATTGTTAGATTTAATGTATATAAATTTAGTACATTCATGACAAAAAAAATATAGTATATGTAACTATGATTTTAAAATGTATAAAATGTAAAAAAAATATTTATTTCCTAACCTATAATAATAAAATTATATTGAATATATATAATTACCAAGAAAAAAAATATATATATATATATATATTAAAAATTTTCACTTGATTTTTACAAAAGAAAATATTAGATCATGTATATATTTGACCCATTTATCTATTACAAATTTATAAAAAAACATTGCCAATAGAAAGTTAATTTTAAATTTTTCTTCTTGCAATATAATATTACCGGAGTCGAGGATTCCGGAAAATTATATTCGAAGGAAATAATAAGTTCTCAATATATTAGAAAGAAAATCACTCAACTTTTTATATTCGAAGGAAATAATAAGTTCTCAATATATTAGAAAGAAAATCACTCAACTTTGACTGCTTCGGATTCGCGAAATACAGCATTGGATAATCAAGTTTGGTGAAATCAAACTAAATCTGTTAAAAGAAATGGAAACGGTACATAAAACCATCTTACAAATCTTTCAATTTCCACTTCCTTGATTTATAATACGTTGTGAAGACGTAATGCCTTACTTATTAATTGTTTACACAAGGTGATCATTAATATATCAATTGTTTATAAAAAGAATTTTTGACTAACATATGTTTCTTAATATTTTTTAATATTCTTTTTAAGGAAGATTTTTTCAATCAAAATCTATGGTAACCAATATTCGTTTTAGATCCAGTTCCAAATTATTCAACCCATAACTAAATCAATTTAATTATAAAAACTAAATTATGACTCGTACTATAGCACATGTTAATAATATTTTTTGTCAAATTTATTAGTTTATATAATGGTTGTTGATGTTTATAGCAAAAACAAAATAATCATATTTATGAGGTATGTAAAACTAAAAAAAACATCCATTTTCTTATGACAAAAAAATAACATCCATTTTCATTAGAAACATGTTTAAGGAAATGTTTTTTCTTTGATATATTGGATCCAAGAGTATAATATTTTCATTTTTATATTAAATACTTGAACTTCAAAGTGTTCGATACGAAATCGATCAAAAATACAAAAATATCTATAAATAAATAAATCATAGATGTTACTTTGAAAAACAAAAATAACTTATGTTTCAAATAATAATAATTCAAAATTAATATTAGTAATTTTTATTATTATTTTAGTATAAAGAATATACTATTAAACTATACACATTTAATATATAAATAAAAATATTTTTTAAGTATGGTTTTCAAATAAAATAGAAATTTTAAAAACAATGTCACATTTTGAAAATAAAAATCATAAATTTTTATAATAAAAATATATAAAAAACGTTTTTCATAAAAATTACTTTTAACTTTTTAATTATAAGTTTTTTTTAAAACAAATCTAAGATTAATCTTATTTTAGTAAATAAAAAAAAAATTGTATTTCCAATGGTATTCACATGTAAATATCTACAAAACTAAGGTTTCTTTCAATTTTGTACTTCTCAATTAATATATAAGATTTGTTTCGTAGATTGATAAATTAAATAAGTTTTTGTTTTTCTCAAACTAAATAATCTTTTGTCTCCTTTTAGATAACAATTTCACTAGAAAAAAAATTCGTCATATATAATATTTGAAAATTATATTTTAGAAAGAAAATTTTCTTTTGCGTAAATTATATATGTATGGTTTAAGAAATACTAACAATTTTGTTTGCTCAAGGTTTTTTAGGTCATTTAGTTTTGTCAATTTGGTCATATATCATTGTTATTACATACCTCAATCTGTTTTTGTTTTTTTTTTACGGTTCTTCATCTCATTTTTGAATCTCAAAGGAAAATGATTCTAGAATTGAATGGGCTAAAAAATCGGTTCAAAAAAGAAATTTACCAACTCTCTATACAAAGAACGAATCAAATCAGTTCAAGGAAAATATTCTATACAAGAAATAAACCAAAATCAGTTCAAGAAATTTGAAACTGTGCAAGCGTCAGAGCCGCCTCAGTGCACACCGACATTGAAATTGTGCATTTTGGTCATAATCAGCTTAATGTTTATAAAAATTTAGTACAATGGTTATATAACAATTTTAGTACAATATTTATAAAAATTTAGAAAATTTGATTTTAAAACAGTTATATATATATATATATATATATATGGGTTGTAAAAGCTTTATTTAAATATATATTATATATATATATTATATTATATATATATATATATATATGGGTTGTAAAAGCTTTATTTAAATATATATATATATATATATTAAATTAAGTATTCATATATTTTAGAATTTCGATCATTTTTGTTTTGGTTTTTATTGTGTTGGATTCAATTATTACTTATATACCTCAAACAAAAACAGAAAATTAGAAAAAAAAAATATATATATATATATAAGGAAACTTCTCTCATACCATAAATCTTTACCTTATCTTTCTCTAGTTGATTTAGTTTTTTTAACTACCGTATTCACATTTTCTTGAATTAAAGTAATGTAGATATTATATTGTCTATAATCCTTTTCATTTTCTTGAATTTCAATGTAAGAACTAATGTATTATTTTGTTAATTAGCAATTATTTTAATTAGTTTATCTATCTAATTATGATTTTAAATGAATAATCCTTGTGTAATTCTTACAGAAAAATATGGCAATTTTGTAGGTATTTTACCTAAATTAAAATTGATTTAAAAGGAAACAAGCTTCAAGTGTGATTCACACTTTCTTTGATTAAGCCATGTAGATGTTAGAATCTAGTAATGAGATTCTCTGTATTGTCTATTGGTTACGTTACTTTAAGTGGGTGTATTCACTTACAATTTTAAGAGATTTTGATTTTTTATTAAAATTATGTGTTATTGAACTTGTGATTTTAAAATAACTTATCAAATCATATGTTATTGTATTTGATATTCATTTAAAAGATTCTAAAGTTACTTATAATCTTATGTTATTCAAATAAAAAGTTATTTAAGTAATACCAAATCTCATGTTATTCAAAATGGAACAAATTTTTTAAAAGAAAATAACATGTGTGATTTTGTAAAATTTTGTATAACTTTTTAGTTGAAAACATGAAGGAAAAGAACCACACCTCTATACATGGTAATTGAAAAACTGGAAACCTTCACATTCAAAGAAAAAAAAACATTCACGTTAAAAAACTGGAAACCTTCACATTCAAAGAAAAAAAAACATTCACGTTAGTCAACTCCAAGGGGAAAACAAAAAAAAAGATTCTCCAAATTACTCTTCGATCG
>CM071721.1:11318922-11335611 GCA_036630335.1 Physaria fendleri | reverse complement strand
TGTTGGCTTTATTCAGTGTAAATTGGTTTGTTCAACTTACCTCTTGAGTGGTAGTATAACTGGTAATTCTCGTCATGTCTAAGAGATTCAGTTCTTTGGAAAAAGGGAAAGCGATTGTCTCTGCGGAAACGGAGGAGGTTCAGAAGGTCCATGTTCAAGCACCTCCTATGAGCTCTATGGCACCAGTAGAGTCTTATAAGCTGACGCTTATTGGTAGGGTTACAAATCCAAAAGTCCAAAGGATTTGGTCTATTTTAGCTTTTTTCCCCAGAATTTGGAAGCTAGTAGGGAAAGCATCGGGTGTTGATCTTGGAAGAGATTGCTTTCTGTTCAGATTTGAGAATGAGGCTGATGTTCAGACAGTCTTGGCAGGTGGTCCATATCACTTTGCAAATTACATGCTGATTCTCCAAAGTTGGGAGCCCATTATTTCAGCTACATTCCCATCGGAGATCCCGTTCTGGGTTCACCCTAAGGGCCTACCTCACCAATGTTGGAATGCAGATATGCTAGGTTCACCCTAAGGGCCTACCTCACCAATGTTGGAATGCAGATATGCTATGGAATGTTGGTAGAGCTATTGGAACTTATGTCAGCACTGAGATCTCCCCTACACAAGCCAGAGTTCATGTAATTGTCAATGGGTTAGCTCCGCTCATTATGGAGACAATTGTAGACTTTGAAGATGGTACCGAGTTACCTGTTTCTCTAATGTATGAGAGGCTGGAAAATTACTGTAGAAGGTGTAACCGGTTATCACATGATTTAGCCCACTGTCCTCTGAAGGCAAAGGACGAAAGGATCCAGGGTGTAAATTCAAACTCTGAGTCACTTCGGGCACCTGTAGTTCAAAGGAGCAATGCTGAACAAAGACATAGGGTGCAGGACCAGAGGTTTAACTTTGGATTTCGTAGAGTTTCTTCTGAGAATCAGAACAATTATTCAAGAACAGGACCAGAGGTTTAACTTTGGATTTCGTAGAGTTTCTTCTGAGAATCAGAACAATTATTCAAGAAAGAGATCCTTTGAGGACTATAATTCAAAGCAGGGAGGTTTCAATGGAAAGGAGTACCAACCGAGACATAGAGATCGTGCTCCTCCCCCGTATACAAGGCGGGATCGTTATCAGGCTGGCAACAGGCGTAACGTTCAGCGAGTATCAGACTCTAGTTTCTCTGAATCACGGTCTCCTATCAGGAGAAGGTTGGATTACCAAACCCCTGATCCGGAACCTGAGATGAATCAACCAGTTGTAGAGACTGCTGGGACAGACAGGTTGCGAAACTTTAAGGATAATCAGGGTGTGCAGGCACCGGATCTTTCCTAGTCTTCTAATCAGTTTCATCAAGTTATAGCTACGCCAAGGACATTTGAAGAAGTTATGGAGGAGTTGCGAGGTGTAGCAAGGCGATATATCCAGTGTGATGACCCGGTAGAAAGTGTCGCACGACGAGCTAGGATGCTTACTGAGGACACTCCAGCGTTGTTAGAGCTTACAGCTGAGAGAATTTTAGCTGCTGAGAGTAGAGAAGCTGCAGCTCAACAAGCTGTTTTCGCAGCGCAAGAGGATGTTAATCCAGGTGTGGAAGAAAGCAGTGATCTCCCAGTCTTGAGGGCTACTGGCAGCGCAAGAGGATGTTAATCCAGGTGTGGAAGAAAGCAGTGATCTCCCAGTCTTGAGGGCTACTGCACCAGTTAAGAAACGTAGAGGACGACCTCCTTTAGCCAAGAGACTAGAGCAGGGAAGCCCAAAGGAACCTAGAGGAGCTAGTAGCAAACAGGCTAAGCGGGTACTTTGTTCACCTAAGCTTACGGGAGTGAAAGCTAGGTTGGGAATTGGTGGTTCTCCTAATAATACGGGTGTGAGAGCTCGTTTGGGGTCCTCGGGTTCTATGACTGTGTCTCAGATGGCTGCAGCTGCGAGGGAGAAGAGACGTCAGAAATCAAAAAATCTACAAGATAAAACTGGTGCTGTTGATATCACCTCCAGTTCCCATCCTCCAATTTCTCTGATTCCACCTATGGTGCAACCTGAGTCGTATTTTCACGATCCGATCCCCCCCTCTTCCTTAGTCGTGTTGAGCTGGAACTGTTGTGGGTTGGGGAACCCCGCAACAGTTCGCAGGCTCAAGGAGATTAACTCTCGGTTATCTCCACACTTAGTGTTCCTCATGGAGACAAGAAATTCTGAAGCCTATGTTAACTCGGCGGTGGAAGGTTTCGATTTTCAGTCTCAATACCATGTCCCAACTCATGGTCATGGTGGTGGTGGTTTATCTCTTCTTTGGAAAGACTCTGTAGAGCTTGAGGTGCTTAAAGCAACAGAGAACTTTATTGATACATATATTGTGTACAATAAACTTAAGTTCCATGTGTCCTTTGTCATTTTCATAATGTGTAGTGAGGTATTGTCTGGATTGTGTAGAAGGGAAGAGCGTTTGGGTAATTTTTGAAGGTATAAGGGTATCCACTCAAGGGCCAAGAGTGAATCACTTGCTTTTTGCGGACGATACCATGTTCTTTTGTAGAACTAATCAGAGGAATTGCTTGGCATTGAAAGGTATTCTCAGTAAGTATGAAAATCTGTCGGGACAGAAGATAAATGTGCAAAAATCTTCGGTAATTGGCATTGAAAGGTATTCTCAGTAAGTATGAAAATCTGTCGGGACAGAAGATAAATGTGCAAAAATCTTCGGTAATTTTTTCAAATAAAACTCCAGTGGCTGTCCGCTTATCAGTCAAAGAAACCCTTGGAATTTACTCTGATGGGGGGAAAGGCAAGTATCTAGGTCTTCCTGAGAGTTTTACCAGGAAGAAGCGAGATATTTTCGCTAGTATTTTGGACCGAATGAGGCATCATGTTACTAGTTGGGCAACTCGGTTCTTGTCATCTGCTGGTAAGCTTACCTTACTTAAAGCAGTTCTTACTGCTATTCCGAACTATTCTATGTCATGCTTTCTACTGCCTATGAGTTTATGTAGAAATATCCAGTCTCTCTTAACGCGATTTTGGTGGGATAATAACCCGGAGGAGCGTAAGATGTCGTGGGTTTCTTGGAAGAAAATGGCAAAGTCCAAAGCTATGGGAGGTCTTGGTTTCAGGGATGTCCACTCGTTCAATGTCGCTCTGTTAGCAAAGTTGAGTTGGCGGCTGTTAAAGAAGCCTAATTCTCTTTTAGGCAGGATGTTGTTAACAAAGTACTGTCATGAGCAGTCTTTCTTAGAGTGTTCAGTTCCGTCGTCGTGTTCTCATGGGTGGAGAGGAATTATGGAAGGACGAGATCTTCTTAAAGCCAATTTTTTCCATGTTATTGGAGATGGTGCTTCTACAAACGTTTGGTCTGATAGCTGGATCCCTTCCTTGAGGTTTCATAAACCTTATGGCCCTTGTCCTGAGGGTTTGGTTGGCTTGCGAGTCGAAGATTTGATTGATTTAGATGGAAATTGGAACCAGCCACTGATTCAGTCTATTTTCCCTGCTATAGAAGCTGATATACTCTGTGTAAAAATTAGCAAGTTAGGAGCTCCCGACGCTGTGGCGTGGGCTCACTCAAAGGTGGGGATTTATTCCACTAGATCAGGGTATCATGCTGCAGTTTCTGATAGTGGAGAAGGTGAGGTTAATTCTGCTCCATCTAGCTTTAATTGGCTGAGTAATCTGTGGAACCTGCCTTGCGCTCCTAAGCTCAAGAGTTTTGCTTGGAAACTGTTAAATGGAGCTCTGCCAACAGGTGCGTCTTTAAGGGCTCACGGTCTGCAGGGAGACTTTCGGTGTGTTAGATGTGGGGCAGAGGAAACTGTTAAGCATATGATGTTTGAGTGTGAATATGCAGCTGAGGTTTGGAGATTGGCCCCAGTGAAGGATCCGACAGTTTTCCCAGCTGAGACCTTGTTTGACTGCCTTAAAGAGGCTTGTTCGCTCGTTGCTCTTCCACCTACTGGGATTGGAACGTCTCCCATAGCCCTCTGGATGTTATGGAGTGTGTGGAAAGCACGTAACACTCTTGTGTTTCAACACCGGGTGGAATCTCCCTCACTGGTTATACTCAGAGCGATTAAAGAGGCTAGATAGTGGATTTTTGCTCAAAAGCCGACGGTGCCTTCCGGGCTTACAACCCCTCTCATGTTAGCTGACAACGCTGACCACTCAGTAAATGTGGTTTATGTTGATGCAGCCTGGAATTCAGAGTTAAAAACTGTAGGTTTAGGGTCTTGGTCTCACTTGCAAGGCCTAAATGTTGCAGAGATAGCTCACTGTGTAGCTGAATCAGTGGTGGGTGAAGGATTATCTATCTTAGCAGCCGTTCGCAGAGCTGCAGAGCTCCAAGTGCCGGAACTGCTCGTGTTATCGGATTCGAAGGAATGCCTGGAAGCTATCTCCCTTTACCCGGATCATAAACTGCTCCATGGAGTGGTGGGAGACTTGCGTTTGTTGTTTGCTACTTTTGCTGCTATCTCCCTTTACCCGGATCATAAACTGCTCCATGGAGTGGTGGGAGACTTGCGTTTGTTGTTTGCTACTTTTGCTTCTGTTATTGTTAAGTTTATTCCCAGGTCTCAAAACTTATTGGCTGATGCTAAGGCCAAGTCTTGTTTGCGTGAGTTTGTGTTTGAACAGAGTATGACTCTGTAACTTGTCTGATTTATGTTTTAATGAAAAGTTTCTTGGGAAAAAAAAAAAAAAACTATCTTTTTTTTGTTAAAAATTAATAAACTATCTTGGTTTGTTCCAAGTAAAGAGTTATACTTCAAAAATAAAATTTCATTGTAAGCATGACAAGTGAATCTACATGTTGCAAGAAGGAGCCAGAGAGTATAAACCAGAACTTAATAGATAATATTTCTCCTGATTTTATGAAAAGGAAAAAAAAATCTTTCTAAGTATATTTTATTGTGTGTAATATCACCCTTTTTGGTAATCCAAAATCATGTTCATCTTCAAATCTATTGTAACGCACTACAAGCCATTTTATTTTGGGTGGTAATGGGTAAATCACTAATATTCAAATTGTATAACTTATCATTAAGATACGTGACATGCAAAATATTTTCCCATGATGTTCCAAATACTATCAAGAGAGATCTATATCCTATATCTCCTACCTTTCTCATCAATTGTTCATTAAATTAAATTTTAAAGTTAGGGTTATAAAGAAAAGTATCCCACTTGTGAATATATATATTTTTTGGTGGTACTTTAATTCATATCCACAACCACATATTTCAACCATATCTCTATCTTGAATTAAATCAACATATTATAAAGTTATTTATATACTAAAGCCGCTTTCTAATTCGAAAAAAGTATGTTTAATAACTCAAAAACTGATGTCGGAATATATGTATTAACAACTCGATGACCCTCAGGTAAAAAAATATTGGGTTTGAGTTTATATAATCACATAAAAGTATAAAACCAAAAAAAAATATATATAAACATTTGAGTAAAAGTTGTTTAGGACCAGAGATTAAGGTTTAGGGAAGATTATGTCGACGAAAAAGACAAAACTAAAATCCAGACCATAACGTTTGTGGAGTAGATACGATAAAAGGACTATAGAGCAGATTACATCTGTTTTTCAATTTTTCTGTTTTCTTTTTTTAATATCTGTTTGTTTCCTCTTTTTTATTTTGCCCTTTTCCCCAAAAATAAATAAATTGATATATGCAGACAAGTTTATTTTTATCTTTTGGATCTTTCAAAATCATTTCAATATCTAAAAAAAAGATTTTGCATATATTACCAGTAAAGAGATAAAGAAATGGAAAATAACAATTACCAGTAAAGTAATTGGAAAAGAACAATTACCAGTAAAGAGATCAACAGTAACGTTAATCAAAAGTGCACATAACTTTAATTGCAATCATTTTCCAAAAAATATTATTTTTAAAAATCAATAACTATTTTAGTCAAAAAAGTATTTGTATACGAATAATGAAGCGACACAACACATGGGTAAAAAACTAAAAAGCATAATAAAACAGAGAATTACAGAGCAACAAAACACTAACACTGCTTTACAACTCTCCATAGTATAAGGCCAAAACCATCATAATAGAGATACAACTCAAGAAAGGTACTCTTCATTAAAAAAATTGGAATTATATAATTATACATATCAAATTTGTATAAGTTAACAAAAAAAAAGACAGATCAACATTATTTCTAAGACGAAATGATTGTCCCTACAAAAGCATTTTGTAATTGGAAAAGATATGGTTAGAAGCACAATCTCTCCAACACTGGATAAGCTCTTTATGGGTCCCAAAAACAAACAATTAATCATCTCTAAAATATAATATTCCTAATCATCACTAAGTAAGTATCATCTAGCTATATATACAAACACTACTTTGAATCACCCAAGGCAAGAGACTAAGACCAAAACAGCAGAACAAAACAAACAAGCCAAGAACAAAAAAAGAAAGATGTTTTCAGAAAACTTACCTTCTTCATCTCAAGTTTTCCAAGAACACTTCATCGACAGTTTCATCTCCAGAAAATTACTTCAGCAAGTTCCTTTTGATCATACCACTCAACAAGAAGCTGATAAGAACAATTTGAGCGGCAATGTTCTACTGCTACTCTCTGTCCTTCTATGTGGTATCATCTGTTCCCTCGGGTTGCATTACATAATTCGTTGTGCATTCAGACGTTCTCGAAGTTTCATGATCTCTGATCCCATCACTAGTCCGTCCACACCACGAGGTTCAGAAGTAAGCAAAGGGATCAAGAAGAACGCTCTCAAGATGTTCCCTGTAATGAATTACTCACCAGAAATGAACCTGTCAGGACTCGGTGAAGAGTGTGTCATATGTTTGTCTGATTTTGCTGCTGGAGAACAGCTACGTCTGCTTCCCAAGTGCAACCATGGATTCCATGTTCGCTGCATCGACAAGTGGCTTAAGCAACATATGACTTGTCCAAAATGCAGACACTGTCTGGTTGAGACGTGCCAGAAGATTTTAGGCGACTGTGATGAAGCTGAACAAGTAGCAGCAACACCAACTGAGAGCATAGATATCAGAATTGTTCCTCTAGAACCTGAAGCAAGAGTAACCACTATTAGAGAAAGTAGCTAGAGTATGCCGACAAACAATTATGTATCCAGAATTTTGTTCACCAGCAAGATTTTTTTTTTTTTTCTTTTTAAAAGTAGCTAGAGTATGCCGACAAACAATTATGTATCCAGAATTTTGTTCACCAGCAAGATTTTTTTTTTTTTTCTTTTTAGATTTGAACACAATTTATGTCTCTAACCATATGTTTTCAAAATCAAACACACCGGAGTGTTTTTTTTTGTGCCTAAATCCCAAAGTGTACAAAGAATATACCTTAAGCTTTCCCAGGCATCATAAGTTCAACAGACTTTTCTTTTTGATTTGTGGCAGTATCTGATTCTTTACTCCTTTGAAAGGCTAACAATTCAAATATTCATCAGCTTTTGATAAATGATTTCAGAGAATTCCTCTGCACATTCAAATCACAATAAGTAACCACTACTTTTGAAGTCTGAAAACAAATGGTTTCAATGAAGCTCTGGGGCACCAGGACTACATAATGAGATTTCATTCTAGCCTAATCGGTTACATATCTATTATCCACTAACTCACCAACTTGGTAGACTAACACCATTTACATCCCCATTCAACCCACAGTAAAGTTATCCGGGTAAGAATAAATAAGGGATTCTCCTTTGCAATGATAAAGAAGTAAACTCAGTGTGTTTGGAAAAGGGATATATGGACCCAAGTCACCCAACCCATAACAAGGTCAAACTAATACACCTAAGTATATGGTTGATAGTCAAACCTAAAAACTACTTTGAGGAATACTAATAGTAGATATCAGGCAACACAACCATGGTGTGGGAACATAATGGTAAGCTCCACTTTCAACAATCTATCATTTTCCTATATCAAATAAGTATCCGTGAAAGTGATAACACATGTCTATTGGCATATGTACTGATATGCTATTGCGAGGACACATCTATTGGCATTGATCTGCAATTATCATACTCAAAATCCAAATAGTAGTGAAACCAAGATAAGAGAAAATTCTCAATCCAATTTAAATCAATATGGCTAGATTTCAAAAGGAATCTATGTGACTGAATGACCGTCTTAAAAGTATCCCTCAACTAAGAGAAGTCGAAGCCCAAAGACTTTAAATTCTACATAGTTCTCTCTTTACTTTTGAGGTACTCCTAAGCAATCACAAAGATAATACAGAACAAAAATATTGTTACTATCAAGTATCAACTTGATACACTGTTTAATATCTTATCCCAATCTATAACAGATTATCTGAATATCAAACTCCCCATCATGAAACTGAAGAAAATCCTAGTCATGCATTGTTCAAAACAGCCTAAATAAAGCTGGAATCCACAACCCTCAGTAAACTACAAAAAACTTATTTAATTATTAGCAGTATGCTAAGATTATGTTTTCTATGTCACTGTGAGATCTAGGAAATCCTGCAGTTTAAAAGGGAACAAGAATTCATAAACAAAAGAAGCACTAGATAAAGCTTAAAGTTCCTCGTCAATTGTAATTGGATGGGAAATAGAGAAAGTGCAAGGAAAAATATATTTTTTACAGTGCTCTAGTAAGACGTGGGAGCTTAGGAACAAATAAGGCTTTGCACAGAAAAGAAGTTTCATTGGTTAACAACATAAGTATGTGATTTACAGGTAACATAGGTCCACTATGCATCTGAGAATTGCGAGATGGTATTGAAACATACTCCATGAGAAATTGCACTAACCATGGAAATGCATCTGAGAATTGCGAGATGGTATTGAAACATACTCCATGAGAAATTGCACTAACCATGGAAATGAAATAGTGCAATTTCGGATTTAGATGTTAACTGAAGACTTGACAGTGGTCCGTGGTCACTAGCAAAAGTGGAGATGAAGAAGACATTCACTAATGTACAACTATGAGAAACAATTGAGGCTGGTTAATGAGAACAAACACTATAAACTGAACCATTAACGAAAAACATATTCTCAGTGCGCTTATTGTATATAGTGTTCAGTTAATGTAGTGTTCTTTTGGTGGGTGGGGGAAGAATGAAATATTACTAGCATAAAAGCAAGACAAGGTCGAATCAAAGACAAGTCAGAGAGTGAACATCAACAATGATGTTAGAGAATTGCAAACACAAGAAGGGATTAAGTACTATGCTCCCGAATTTAGTTACATGGCTCCTCAAACACATTGGATGCAGCCAAAGCATTTCAAAATCATATGCATTGAGAAAGTGTTCCAAATACAACTTATCTCGAATAATCTCTCTAACACAAGGAAAGAATCACTGAATCTGATAAGCTCTTTATGGGTCCCAAAACAACAATTAATGATCCCTAAAGTATAATATTCCTAGTCACCCACTAAGTAAGTATCATCAAGCTATATATAGGCACTACTTTGGATCACTCAAGGCAAGAGACCAGAGACCAAAAAAAGGAAAAGCTTTTATAGAGTAAAGATGTTTTCAGAACAGGTACCTTCTTCATCTCAAGTCTTCCAAGAACACTTTATCGACAGTTTTGTCTCAAGAAAACTGCTTCAGCAAATTCCATTTGATCACACTACTCAACAAGATCATGAACCTGTTAAGAACAACTTGAGCGGCAACGTTCTACTGCTACTCTCTGTCCTTTTATGTGGTATCATCTGTTCTCTCGGGTTACATTACGTAATTCGTTGTGCATTCAGACGTTCTCGACGTTTCATGATCTCTGATCCCATCTCTAGCCCGTCCACACCACTAGGTTCAGAAGTAAGCAAAGGGATCAAGAAGAACGCTCTCAAGATGTTCCCAGTAGTGAATTACTCACCAGAAATTAACCTGCCAGGACTTGGTGAAGAGTGTTTGATCTGTTTGTCTGATTTTGCTGCTGGAGAACAGCTACGTCTGCTTCCCAAGTGCAGCCATGGGTTCCATGTTCGCTGCATCGACAAGTGGCTTAAGCAACATAGGACTTGTCCCAAATGCAGACACTGTCTGGTCGAGACGTGCCAAAAGATTCTAGGTGACTGCGATGAAGCTGGTCAAGTAGCAGCAACACCAACTGAGAGCATAGATATCAGAATTGCTCCTCTAGAACCTGAAGGAAGAGTAGCCACTTTTAGAGAAAGCAGTTAGAGTATGCCAACAAACAACTATACATCCAGAAATTTTGTTCCCCAGCAAGATTATATATATATTTTTTTTTGGATCTGAACACAATTTATGTCTGTAACCATAGGTTTTCAAAATCAAACTGACTGGAGTGTTTTTGTTTGTCTTGGTGTCTAAAGCCCAAAGTGTACAAAGAATATACCTTAAGTTTTCCCAGGCATCTTAAATTCATCAGACTTTTCTTTTTGATTTGTGGCAGTATCTGATTCTTTACTCCTTTACAGTGCTCACAGTGAAGGCTAACAGTACTCACAGTGAAGGCTACCGATTTAAATCTTCATCCGACAGAAAAAAAGTTTGAAAAATACTTTTCAGAGAATTACTCTGCATATTCAGGTCACAAACACAGAGTAAAGCTGAATTATTACTACTTTCGAATGTCTGAAAAGAAAAGGTTTCGATGAAGCTCTAGGGCACCAGCACTACATAATGCAATTTCAGTCTAGCCTAATCGGTTACATATCTATTATCCATTAACTCACCAACTTGGCAAACTAACACCATTTACATCCCCATTCAACCCACAGTAAGTTATTTGGGTAAGGATAAATAAGGGAAATAAAGAAGAAAAGTCAGTGTGTTTGGAAAAGGGATATGGACCCAAGTTACCCAACCCATGACAAGGTCAAATTAACCCACCTAAGTGTGTGGTTGATAGTCAAATCTAAAAGCTACTTTGAGGAATGCTTATAGTATTATAAGATATCAGGCAACACCAACATGGTATGGGATGACAATGGAAAGCTCCACTTTCAACAATCTATCATTTTCCTATATTAAAGGAGCTGCGAAAGTGAAAAGACATATCTATTGGCATATGTACATATGCTATTGCTAAGACATATCTATTTGTATTGATCTTCAATTATCATACTCAAAATCCAAATAGTAGTGAAACCAAGATAAGAGACAAAACATTTCAATCCTATTAAATGAATATGGCTAGATTTGAAAGCATCTATGTGACTCAATGACCGTCTTAAAAGTATCCCTCAACTAAGAGAAGTTGAAGCCCAAAAATTTTAAATTCTACTTAGTGCTCTCTTTACTTTTCAGGTACTCCTAGGAAATCACAAAGATAATACAGAATAAATATAGTTACTATCAAGTATCAACTTGATACACTGTTTGATATCTTATCCCAATCTATAACAGATTCTCAGAATATCAAACTCCCAATCCTAAAACTGGAGGAAATACAAGGCATGTTTTGTTCAAAACCAGCTAAATAAAGTTGGAATCCACTACCCTCAGTAAACTACTAAAATCTTATCTAATAATTAGTAGCATGTTGAGATTATGTTTTTTTTTTTCTGTCACTGAGAGATCTTGGAGATCTGCAGTTTAAAAGGGAACAAGATTTCATAAACAAAAGGAGCACTAGATAAAGCTTAAAGTTCCTCGTCAATTGTAATTGGATGGGAAATAGAGAAAGTGCATGGAAAAATATTATTTTTCTTACAGTGCTCTAGTAAGACGTGGGAGCTTAGGAGCAAATGAGGCTTTGCATAGAAAAGAAGTTTCATTGGTTAACAACATAAGTATGCGATTTACAGGTAACATAAGTCCATTATGCATCTGAGAGAACGAGATGGTATGGAAACATACTCCGTGAGAAAAAGTGTCCCAAATACAACTTATCTCGACTCATTCAGAGAGATCCAGTATATTAATACAACTTAACTAATGCTTCAGGATTTAAACTACTCACATCTTACTGTTTTATTTTACCTTCTTTCTCATTAACAATCACAAAGTAGGAAGACCTTCATCAAAAGAATGCACGAGTTTCACATGGTATTAGGAGCAACAGAAAGCAATAAATGCAAAGTTTGATCACTTTCAGGAAGGGATAAGAAACAGACAACTATATATTCTTACCAGCTATACGGAACGTAGTGGCAAACAAACAAAATAAGACGGATCATTTTCAGATAGGCTTATAGCCTTTCTGTAATTTTCAGAGAGGGACTGGTGCGGAAGGATAGATCTCCCCTGCTTTGCAACATCAACTTTTTGCCGGAAAATATTAAAATCTACGGCAAACAGTTGCTTAACAAACTTTTATCAAGTAATATAAGACTACACGTAACATTATATCTTCATCCAAAAATCTTGCTTCAGTTACGAGCTACAATAAGAATGTGTGATTCTAGAGTCATGTAGATTTGCACTGGCAATTTGCAGTAAAAGACAACATATCTTTAAAAAAGACAATATATCAAAAAGTAAGCCAAAAAGAGATTAGATAAATCATTTGCTTTAGCTATGATATAAATCAAATGTACAAGACTGGCTTAGAGAAAGGAGCAGAGCTGGACACTAATTTAGTGTGATCTTTATTGATAAAAGTAGCCTTTAACAGGAATCACTGTAAGGGACTTTTTACCTTCCTGCTGCTATCAAACTTTAGTTTACTAGGGCCGAGACAGGGTCCCTGTTTTCCTGTACACCTAACACTAACTGATATGGAGATGTAACAAGAACTTAATTTATAAGTAATAAGAGCTACTCGGTCCAAAAACAAAAAGTAATAAGAGCTACAAATGGAGCCAAGAACCTCAACTTTCTTTAACAGATGAATATGTTACGAACTTATGTACCAACTAACCAAAAAAACATATCAATGAATATAACCTACACAGGCGAATATCCAAATCTAAATCAAAGATATTCAGCATAGATGGATGTCACTGCATAACTTAAATTTCGCACAAAATATTTTTTCATAATTTATGTTAGAAGCCACGATGAGTAGGAAAGAAAAGAGAGAGACTAGGGACATGAACCAATATGTATAATCTGAATGCTATCCAAAGTTGGAAAGTTCATGGCTGCTAAGCTACAGTTCATGGGTCCCTGTGAGCAATTCTAGGTGATTTGATTTGCAAAAGCCACTGCCACATGGCACTATCATTGCGGCAAATGGTATGATGGGCCCATTTCAATACGGAAGCACACTAAGATTATAAAAATTCAGTGGAGAATCCATATAAGATGCGGTTTATTAAATAAAACAGTAAAGCACCTTGCTAATTTTCCTAGCATATTCCACCAACCATAATTCAGAAAATTCAATTAAAACAAATTCCCATAAAATAGTAGAAAGTATATGGAAACCTTTACCTGTCCACTATATAAAGAACCTGCAACAAAAACCTAGAACATCTATCTTTCTAACTCTTCAAACTAGGTTATCATGTCGACTGCAACTTCTGCTCCTATTATCAAACCAACTGAGCTATTCCAAGATATTCGTGGAAACTTTTATTCAAGAAGACTACTGCTTAATACAGCTTATCAACCATCTACCATGGCATCACCTCCGCTTGCAAACCCTCATGAAGCATCACAATCCTATGCAAGTCATATGAGCTTTGATGCAAATGTTGTCATGGTCCTATCAGTCCTCTTATGTGCACTAGTTTGCTCACTTGGACTGCATTCTATCATAAGATGTGCATTGAGGTACTCCAATATATTATCATCAGAAGCTAGTGACGAGCTTGCAGTTCGCTTGGCCAACACAGGAGTCAAACAAAAAGCCTTGAAGAGTTTCCAGACGGTAAGTTACACTGCAGAGCTGAAGCTGCCTGGCTTAGATACGGAGTGTGCCATATGTCTCGCAGACTTTGTATCCGGAGAGCGAGTCAAGCTTCTGCCAAAGTGCCACCATGGATTCCACGTCCGGTGTATAGACAAATGGCTCAGTTCACACTCATCATGTCCCACCTGCAGGCACTGCCTCATTCAAACTTGCAAAAAGATAGCTGGCTGCAGTGAGACCGCCTCATCACCTAGTCAACCTCAACAAAACGTGCATATAGCACCACTAGGACCGGAATCATTGGTACGCGGTTTTAGGTGAACACAGTCAACTAGAATTAGGCGCAGTTATGTACTAAAATCTCATATAATATATGTGCTGCACACATTTAGAATTAGCCGGATCCAAATTATCAGTAGTTCAATATGCAAAACAATGTTACCATTTCCTCTGTAAAGTTTTAAATGTTGATTTTTCACTCTTTAATGCCTGAAAGTGTACATTCCACAAAATGACAAATCAATAAAAAGGTCGTACTCACGTGAGTGAATGAAATCATAAGCAACTCAAAACGCAAAGATAAGGAAGCTGAGATGGAAAAACACTCAAACCCAACGAGCCAAGTGGGGGTACAAATCAACTTGGTCAACTTAGAGAATTCCTTAATCTCCCAGCTTTAAGAATTTCCCAGGTTATTAAAACGTGCTATTCCACCAGTTTATTGTTTAATAATTATTATCATATCATATTGATTAATGCCAAGCTATGTTGAATAAATAAATTAACCCTCCATTATAGAAGATCTTTCTTGTATTTATCTACCGACATTTAAGTATGTTGAGTAGGCTGTGATGATGGTCATACAATACAAAAAAACGTGAGAAACTAAGCCACAAAGAATTCTATGGACCCCGCAAAAGAAAAGGGATTTGATATGATCCACTCAATATGAGAACGTAGTGTAGATTGAGAAAGATATAGGTTACACCTAGAACAAACGGCAAAAAGTAAAATGGAGTCTGAGAATGAAACCACCACAGAGTTAAATCACACAACAGCAAAAAAGGGTGGTTTTATATTGTACTAATCATAGAAAGTAAAATTGCACGATAAACTAAGAACCAGTGTTGGTGCTGTCAAATATGAAGATCTATTCTACCAAATTGAGGTTGTAGATTCTTCACCTTTAATAGCCAAAACCAATCATTTTAACTCTGGAAACCAACGAGAGAGAGCAGTAAATGTAACAGTACCCCAAAAATAGTGTGGTTTATACTTTCCATAAATAGACAACCTTTAGGATATTCAAGAGTTACAACTACAGGCTAAACCAATCATACTGCACCCATTCCCAGAAGTCTCATAGTCTCCAAACTTAAAATTCAACTAAATATAGACATGGACATCTAGAATCGAAATACAATTCTCACAACTGGAACTTGAGATTTCAATCACACAACATATTATACATGTACGCTATGGCCTAATAATCAAAAATACTTTAAAAGGATCACATCTGGCAGTTCGAATTGAAAACTATAGCAAAAATGCACTAATAACTAAATAATACAGAGTGCTATACACAACCTGTTTGAAAACCCTAGACATGTCAACCAAAACGAGATCAGAAAGCCAAACGGAATCAATGGACATGTTTCACCCTAATCAATTCATCCTATCAATTTTTTCTGAGATAATTATACGAAATTGCATGAATTAGAGTTTAGGCAGGACTAAATGAGGATTTGAAATAGAGAATCTCACCTCCAATTTTTTGGCTTGACGAAGATCGACAATTGCAACTCTGAAGACCACCTCTACATTGGCGCCAACAATTTTCAGCAGTGTCTAAACTAGTGGACCAGTTAGTTGTTCCAGGTCATATAGTTTTGGGCCTATGGAAAAAGCCCAAAAACATTGAAATAAAAAAAAATCCCGACAATTAAAACTTTATGTAGGGTTTAACCGATTTGATATTATAGTTAATAAAATCTATAATGCAGAATCCAGATCAAAGAAATAAAACTTTATGGGTGGATTGTGGTGTACCACAACTAGTAAAGTTGAGGGGGAGAAAAGGTAGATCTATGGGATCAAACAAACCATTAATTTAAATACCAAATCCCAAAATACTAACCTTAATTGATATTTCTTCGAAAAAAGATATGAACGTGGGGTCTGGCCTGCCTTATATAACCCATATAATAAATAGTGAGAATTGAAATGTAAATCAGAAGTAGATTCGTAATGATGGACACAACGTTTTCTAATGTGCCCGCTTCACCTGGCACGATCGTACCCGGGCACGTGCGATTCATGTGGGTAGCCAAAAAGTTGACTTTTTTGGTTTTGAAACACAAAAGAGTTGATAATGATAAATGATTAGTTTGCTTTTGCTTTTTTGTAGATCATGAGAATCGTCATCTCTTTCACTTACTAAACACACTATGATCCGATCTTAACTACGTTTATATGTTCAGTTTGTAAATGGGATCCATACACAAAATCACAATTCAAGCCTCTACCCACTAAATAAATTTATGCAAATCAAAAACCAATACCTTTGTTTAGGTTTACTAGCATCTAATTCAAAATCAATTGGCAATGAGTGGATTGACTCATATCCTTCATATATTATTCAATCTCATCACATATTTTCGATGTGAGATATTTTCTTTACCTCTCCTCGAAATAATGATCTGTATATAATTTGGATCGTCGATCCGATTTCAGATCAGATCAATTGAACTACATTTCGGATCCATAATTCAATCGATTTCGAATCGGTGAAGCAGTGTGAATTTGGTTCTGATACATATTTAGGTTTATGGACATCCAAACTCAAAACTAATTGGCAATATGTGGATTGATCATATTCTATTGGAGACAGAAATGGAAATAGTCAAGGATTTGGAAATACACCTAAATGGCAATACTTGAGGAT
>CM071721.1:11290449-11304907 GCA_036630335.1 Physaria fendleri | reverse complement strand
AAGCACTAAGATGTGTCCCAAGTTTGAACTTGGGAGACATTCCCAAAGAACCTACTTATGTGCCCACAGAGGTAATCATTTTGCTATCCTTTTGCGTTATTATATTTCCTTACATCCCGAGCTTGCGAATTTTACTAATATGAAGTTTTAAACAATAGGTTGGAGATATTAATGGTGTAAAGGTTTTGAGACATGACCTTTTCACAAACGATATTATCTACGCTGAAGTAGTTTTTGATATGGGTTCGCTGGATCATGAGCTTCTTCCACTAGTACCACTTTTCTGGTATGATTTTAAGCTGTCTATGAGTTTTTTAACCAAGTTTTGCCAGAAATGCACCTGATGAAATTTTTAAATGCTAATTAACATTGGATCTCCAAATTGAATCTCTAACTAATTCGTGTGTCTTTTGATTTCTGACATAGTTTGACACATATGACATATTGCTTTAAGTTTTTTTAGGAAAAGAGTCTCTGTCTCTGTTCTTTATTCTTAACTTTCATGTGGAGGCTCCCTTTTGAGTTTCTTGGCTCAATTAATTTTGCTATGCCAGCTGGCAATTTCCAGGTCTTATGATAGGGTCATGGTCCACCAGAAATGCACCTGATGAAATTTTTAAATGCTAATTAACATTGGATCTCCAAATTGAATCTCTAACTAATTCGTGTGTCTTTTGATTTCTGACATAGTTTGACACATATGACATATTGCTTTAAGTTTTTTTAGGAAAAGAGTCTCTGTCTCTGTTCTTTATTCTTAACTTTCATGTGGAGGCTCCCTTTTGAGTTTCTTGGCTCAATTAATTTTGCTATGCCAGCTGGCAATTTCCAGGTCTTATGATAGGGTCATGGTCCATTTCCTCTCTTACAGCCTCTCTTTCATTCGATTAAATAACGATTTATCTTGAGAACAACTGCATTCCAGAACTTTCCAGTATATGAGGTTGTATGGCAATTCTTAGTGAATACCGTGTTGAAGCAAATTTTAGACAACTTATTTTTCCTGATAACTCTCTTCAGATTCCAGGCTAATTTTTCTTCTTAACTTCCTCGTATTGTCTGTTACTCGTTTGGTTGGGCTTTACTTTCTCTCTAGAAACTTGCATGCTATAACGTTTTCTGATGTGATCTTTGTTATGAAGATAAATTGTGGTGTCAATTTCAAAAGCAGGGATATTTTCGGGAGTACTTTGTCAGCTGAAATTACCCATGTTGCTTTTGTCCTTTTTAACACTGAAAATTTTGTCTTATGACAGTCAATCATTACTGGAGATGGGCACAAAAGATTTGACCTTTGTGCAACTTAATCAGTTGATTGGAAGGAAAACAGGCGGGATATCAGTTTATCCACTTACATCATCAGTGAGGGGTAAGGATGAACCATGCAGCAAAATGATCGTACGTGGAAAATCCATGGTTGGGCGTGCTGACGACCTTTTTAATCTGGTATTTTTTGTCATCTGACACCCTTTGCTTTGGCTTATCGCATTTTTCTCTAGTTTTTGTATTTTGGGTTAAGAAACATAGAACTATCTACCTGATAGATCATGTTTTCTTGGGTCTCCAGGAGATATAGTGCAGCTATTAATTTCTACTGCATGGCCCTGTAGTTAGTTTCCTAAATTTATTTGCCAACTTTCTTTTTACCATGCTGCAGATGAATTGCTTGTTGCAAGAGGTTCAATTCACAGATCAGCAGCGGTTTAAACAGTTTGTTTCTCAAAGCAGAGCACGAATGGAGGTATGTCGTAAGTTTTTTTCTGTCTGCATGTAAATGGAACGTGAAAGTCATTGTATAAACATCATCGTTTAATTTTCAATGCAGAACCGATTGAGGGGAAGTGGTCATGGAATTGCTGCGGCGAGGATGGATGCAATGTTGAACATTGCTGGATGGATGTCCGTGCAATGTTGAACATTGCTGGATGGATGTCCGAACAGATGGGTGGTCTCAGGTTGGAACTTGATAATTCTTGATTGGCTTTTAATTTTCCACTTGTTTTTATCCTCTTCTCTCCTTAGTGTCAATCGTATTGAAAATGACATTACTCGCATTGTGGAGATTTTCTCTGTTATCTTTTTTGAGATTATAAGAACCTAACAAAGTTGAGCTATGTCTCTTTTGTAGTTATCTGGAATTTTTACATACTCTTGAAAAGAAAGTGGATGAAGACTGGGAAGGGATTTCATCCTCACTTGAGAAGATCAGAAGATCTCTTCTTGCCAAGAATGGTTGCATAGTTAATATGACTGCTGACGGGAAGTCTCTCACCAACGTGGAAAAATCTGTTGAGAAATTTCTAAATTTACTCCCTGAAAACCCGTCTGGTGGGCTTGTCACTTGGGATGGTCGACTTCCACTGAGAAATGAAGCTATTGTAATACCAACCCAGGTAAAAGGAAGACAGTATATATAGAATGTTGTTAGCTCTAGGGTCTTCGATAGACTAAACAAGCATTTACGTTCTCTTTGCAGGTAAACTATGTCGGGAAAGCGGGTAACATATACAGCACAGGGTATGAGCTAGATGGCAGTGCATATGTTATATCAAAGCATATTAGCAATACATGGTTATGGGATCGTGTTCGTGTATGTCTCTTTTGTAGTTATCTGGAATTTTTACATACTCTTGAAAAGAAAGTGGATGAAGACTGGGAAGGGATTTCATCCTCACTTGAGAAGATCAGAAGATCTCTTCTTGCCAAGAATGGTTGCATAGTTAATATGACTGCTGACGGGAAGTCTCTCACCAACGTGGAAAAATCTGTTGAGAAATTTCTAAATTTACTCCCTGAAAACCCGTCTGGTGGGCTTGTCACTTGGGATGGTCGACTTCCACTGAGAAATGAAGCTATTGTAATACCAACCCAGGTAAAAGGAAGACAGTATATATAGAATGTTGTTAGCTCTAGGGTCTTCGATAGACTAAACAAGCATTTACGTTCTCTTTGCAGGTAAACTATGTCGGGAAAGCGGGTAACATATACAGCACAGGGTATGAGCTAGATGGCAGTGCATATGTTATATCAAAGCATATTAGCAATACATGGTTATGGGATCGTGTTCGTGTAAGTGGTGGTGCATATGGAGGTTTCTGTGATTTTGATTCACATTCAGGTACAAAAACTGCTTTCTACTTTATTGTGAAAAGAATTGTTCAACTAACCTACTCTTTTCTTGACCTGATCTTAATTCAGGAGTATTTTCTTACTTATCGTACCGAGATCCCAACTTGTTGAAGACACTCGACATATACGATGGAACTGGAGATTTCTTACGTAGCCTTGATATGGATCAAGAAACACTAACTAAAGCTATCATCGGAACCATTGGTGATGTTGATTCATACCAGTTACCTGATGCCAAAGGTTATAGCAGCTTGTTGAGACATTTACTTGGAGTAAGTGACGAAGAACGACAAAGAAAGCGTGAAGAAATACTAACAACAAGTTTAAAGGACTTCAAGAATTTCGCAGAAGATTTCTTACGTAGCCTTGATATGGATCAAGAAACACTAACTAAAGCTATCATCGGAACCATTGGTGATGTTGATTCATACCAGTTACCTGATGCCAAAGGTTATAGCAGCTTGTTGAGACATTTACTTGGAGTAAGTGACGAAGAACGACAAAGAAAGCGTGAAGAAATACTAACAACAAGTTTAAAGGACTTCAAGAATTTCGCAGAAGCAATAGATGCTGTTAGAGATAAAGGTGTAGCTGTGGCTGTAGCATCCCCTGAAGATATTGATGCAGCGAACAATTCACGTTCCAACTTCTTCGAGGTCAAAAAAGCTCTCTAGTTTTTTTTTGGTTCAGACAACATTGAACATTTACAATAATACAGTTGAGCATCTCACCAAGATTATGAACTCATGATGTATTGTAACATTACAAAAATATTTTAACATTACATTAAAAATTATTGCAAAAACTCGCATTTGTAATCCCAACGGCGTTTGTGTAAGGAAAAAGGAAAAAGCGAACATTCCGTAACGGCGCCGTTATTAACTATAACCTCCATCCGATCACGAAGGAATAAAATCTCATCCGTTGAAATAATCAATGGCTCATGATTTATTCCTTTCACATTCTCTTCTCTTTTACCCCACCCAAAACCTCGACTGCTTTTTGTTACACAATCGTACCAGAAATAGTAAAAAAGCACAAAAGTTAGAGAGAGAAAAAATGAGCCTGAGAAATCCCAGTTGCAAGCGAGAGTTTGAAGAAGCTTCAAGCAAAAGCGTCTCACTTCTCAAGAAATGAAGCTTAATAACGATTCTCATGACGTTGTCTTCGTAGCTTCTTCTTGGATGATTTCAGCTTCAGATGAATGCTCTGTTACCTCAGAAGGAGAAGAAAATGATCGGAGCTCGAGTTTCAGCTCTGGCTTTCATAGCAGTGAATCTAAAGAAATCGCGGTAAGAACAGTTAGATCTGGATTTTAAATTTTTTGAAACAGTCAATCTGTAATAAATTCGTTTCTCCGTTCTTAATTGATTTCGTTTCCGTTTCTGGTTTTAGGCTCATCAAATCTCCGAAACCGAAACATTCATCACCAACAATTTCAGGTTCATAATCTCTTTTTATGAAGCCAAAAATTGTTTAATCTGCTTTGTCTCGTTCTTCTCGCATTTTTTTTTTTTTGATTTTTTCATTTTGGAATATCAATTTTTTTGGCAGAAAAGAGACGAATCGTACGAGCGAAGATTTGGGAGAAACAATAACAGAGATGGAATCATCATCGTCGACTGAGATCAAAGCTAACTGGAAAAAATCACAGGAGATTAATAACAAGACTCCAACGACAGCTGAGATTGAGGATTTTTTAACAAAGCTAGAAAATGACGATAAGCAGAAACAGTTCATAGAAAAGTGAGTCCCATTTAACCCCTCCATTTTTCTGCTTCCTTTATGATTCGATCTCACGTGTTTGTGCGCTTTGGGTTTGATGATAATCGAGGCCGTACATAGGGAGAAGGAATGAAAACATTTGCATGTGCAGATAGATATCAGCCGTCGCGTACTTTAGCAAATATCTTTTGAGTAAATCAGAATCTTAACAAACACTTTTAAACACTGCAGGTACAACTTCGATATCGTCAATGATGAACCGCTTGAAGGTAGGTACAAATGGGAACGAATTACGCCATGAAAGCACAAAACATTGAAGAAGATGAAGAAATTAGGTTTTGTTTTTTTTGTCTTCTTTTACATTTTCCACTTGTACAGCTATCTTTTCTTTTAACCAAATTTTAACTTTTTGAACTCAAAAATACAAACCTTTCTATTGAAAATTTTGGATCTTTGTTGGTTTGTCATGGTTCTGATTTACATCAATTGAATATTGAACATAGTTAGACAGTTCATGACAGAGTTAGGTTTTTAGTGCATGAAATACAGAAAGGTGCTTCTTGTTTGCATTCTAAAACATTGGATGCTTTATCACAATTATTTATCACAAACATTGAAATTATTGTGTTTTTTTCTGTCTCCTCTCGTACTTATCAGTATCAGTACCAATTTACAAAAGTATCTGAAACCAACAAAGTATTGTATAAAAAATGAAATTTGGGAAAGGAGAGTTAAGGTACCATGACTTGATGGTACTATACTACAATTGTTATGTACTTCTCAAAAAAACTGCGAACCTGAAAATAATCTGTAAAGGTAAAAAACGTATCAGATTATATCCTCACACGATCAGTCCCACATGGACGTAAATGTACAAATGGGATCATGCAATTTTCTACTATGTGCACATGTCTCCTTTGTGACGTAACCAGATAATCAAGTAATTATTTTTAATTAACACTAAATATAGATAACCCAAATAGCACACGTGTGGAGATCGCTTATATAATTTTGTTGCATACATATCTGTTTACGCTCTGGGCCCGTTAAATGGGCCTTTTTTATTGTTTCCTGGATGGGCTGTGGCCTTTTTAATTCAAATCCTTTCAACTGCGAAAAAAACGATTGGACTCACACAAAACGTTTAACGTGTATTTGCTCCGTTAAGCATGAGACTTTTAATTTCTTTCAAGTCCCTTCATTTCTAAAAACTTAACTAAAAGCCCCTCTCTTTCTCTTTTTCCAGATTTTAAACAGTGTCTTCTACTCAAACTCTCCGGAGAGAAAAAAAGAAAGAGAGAGTGAAGATGGAAGAAGCTTTCATGGCGATGCTTTCACACCTTCTCCATCTCCAAAACTCATTAGACCCTACAGGCGCTCTTTTCTCTTCCACCTCCACATCTTCACCGTCTTCCTCCACACCTTCCTCCCTCCTCTCCTCTTCCTCCGCCGCGCCACTACTCTTTTTCACTCTCACATCACTCCTCTCTATCCTCGCCGTCACCAAATCTTCCGGAGATTCCTCATCTTCCTCCGCCTCTCCTTCTCCTTCCCCTCCTCCGGCGCTTCCCGACGGAGATTATTCTGTCGCTGCCTTCCGTGCCCTAGCCAGCGATCAAATCTGTTCTGCCGATTTGCCTCTCCGCGACGCTCGTTGGCGCTCCTTGTACGGACTTTCGTTTCCGGTATTCACCACCGTCGTCGGTAAGCTTAAGCCCTTTATCACGGCCTCTAAGCTCTCTCTCCCCGCCGATTACGCCGTCGCCATGGTTCTCTCTCGTCTCGCCCATGGCTGCTCAGCCAAAACCCTAGCTCCTCGCTACTCCCTCGATCCATACCTCATCTCCAAGATCACAAACATGGTCACACGCCTCTTAGCCACCAAATTATACCCTGAATTTATCAAGATCCCAGTCGGAAAACGCCGATTGATCGAAACCACTCAGGGATTCGAAGAACTCACCTCTCTCCCCAACATCTGCGGCGCAATTGACAGTACTCCCGTCAAGCTCAGCCACCGCACGAAACTAAACCCTAGAAACATTTACAAATGCAAGTACGGATACGATGCCGTTTTGCTTCAGGTCGTCGCTGATCACAAGAAGATCTTCTGGGATGTCTGTGTTAAAGCTCCAGGTGGAGAAGACGATTCTTCACATTTCAGAGATAGTCTTCTCTACAAGAGGCTTACTTCAGGAGACATTGTTTGGGAAAAAGTGATCAATGTTAGAGGTCACCATGTGAGACCATACATTGTTGGAGATTGGTGTTACCCTCTTCTCTCCTTTTTAATGACTCCTTTTTCCCCAAATGGCTCTGGTTCACCGCCAGAGAATCTATTCGACGGGATGCTTATGAAAGGAAGGTCAGTGGTGGTGGAGGCAATCGGATTGCTCAAGGCTCGATGGAAGATTCTTCAGAGTTTGAATGTTGGAGTGAATCATGCTCCTCAGACTATTGTGGCTTGTTGTGTGTTGCATAACTTATGTCAGATTGCGAGAGAACCTGAGCCAGAGATTTGGAAGGATCCAGGTGAAGTAGGATCTCCTGCAAGAGTTTTGGAGAGTGAGAGACAGTTTTACTATTATATAAGATATTTGGAAATTAGAAATCAACGGTTTTAATATGTTAAATAGAATATGTTGATTAGTATGATTTTTTGGGAAAACTTACTAAAATAAGATATTTGAAAAGAAGATATTTGGAAATTAGAAATCAACGGTTAGATTAATAACTGTTGGATATCGACGGCTCCGATGAAATATCCACTTACAAACTCAACTTATTATATAAAGATTTCCCCTCTGGGCCCATTAAATGGGCCTTTTGTATTGTTTACTGGATGGGCTGTGGCCTTTTTAATACAAATCCTTTCAATGGCGAAAAAAAACGATTGGACTTACTGTAAGTCATTTACACAAAACGTTTAACGTGTATTTACTCCGTTAAGCATTAATTTCTTTCAAGTCCCTTCAATTTTAAAGACTTAACTAAAAGCCCCTCTCTTTCTCTTTTCCAGATTTTAAACAGTGTTTTCTACTCAAAACTCTCCGAAGAGAAAAAAAGAAAGAGAGTGAAGATGGAAGAAGCTTTCATGGCGATGCTTTCACACCTTCTCCATCTCCAAAACTCATTAGACCCCACAGGTACTCTTTTCTCTTCCTCCTCAACATCTTCACCGTCTTCCTCCACACCTTCCTCCCTCCTCTCCTCTTCCTCCGCCGCGCCACTACTCTTTTTCACTCTCACATCACTCCTCTCTATCCTCGCCGTCACCAAATCTTCCGGAGATTCATCTTCTTCCTCCGCCTCTCCTTCCCCTTCTCCTCCTCCTGCGCTTCCCGACGGAGATTATTCTGTCGCTGCCTTCCGTGCCCTAGCCAGCGATCAAATCTGCTCCGCCGATTTGCCCCTCCGCGACGCTCGTTGGCGTTCCTTGTACGGACTCTCGTTTCCGGTATTCACCACCGTCGTCGGTAAGCTTAAGCCCTTTATCACCGCCTCTAAGCTCTCTCTCCCCGCTGATTACGCCGTCGCAATGGTTCTTTCTCGTCTCGCTCATGGCTGCTCAGCCAAAACCCTAGCTCCTCGCTACTCCCTCGATCCATACCTCATCTCCAAGATCACAAACATGGTTACACGCCTCTTAGCCACCAAATTATACCCTGAATTTATCAAGATCCCCGTCGGAAAACGCCGATTGATCGAAACTACTCAGGGATTCGAAGAACTCACCTCTCTCCCCAACATCTGCGGCGCCATTGATAGTACTCCCGTCAAGCTCAGCCACCGCACAAAACTAAACCCTAGAAACATTTACAAATGCAAGTACGGATACGATGCCGTTTTGCTTCAGGTCGTCGCTGATCACAAGAAAATCTTCTGGGATGTTTGTGTTAAAGCTCCAGGTGGAGAAGACGACTCTTCACATTTCAGAGATAGTCTTCTCTACAAGAGACTTACTTCAGGAGACATTGTTTGGGAAAAAGTGATCAATGTTAGAGGTCACCATGTGAGACCATACATTGTTGGAGATTGGTGTTACCCTCTTCTCTCCTTTCTAATGACTCCTTTCTCCCCAAATGGCTCTGGTTCACCGCCAGAGAATCTATTCGACGGGATGCTATTCGACGGGATGCTTATGAAAGGAAGGTCAGTGGTGGTGGAGGCAATTGGATTGCTCAAGGCTCGATGGAAGATTCTTCAGAGTCTGAATGTTGGAGTGAATCATGCTCCACAGACTATTGTAGCTTGTTGTGTGTTGCATAATCTATGCCAGATTGCTAGAGAACCTGAGCCGGAGATTTGGAAGGATCCAGGTGAAGTAGGATCACCCGCAAGAGTTTTGGAGAGTGAGAGACAGTTTTACTATTATGGGCAGAGCTTGAGGCAAGCATATCACCCGCAAGAGTTTTGGAGAGTGAGAGACAGTTTTACTATTATGGGCAGAGCTTGAGGCAAGCATTGGCTGATGATTTGCACCAGAGGCTCTCCCCAAGGTAAAGATAATGAACATATCTATGTCAACATTGAGACATTCGATGTTTGTTGTGATGTAAGATGCAGGTGCTTTAAAGTGTTTAGATAGCATTGTAGATTCAATCCTCTTGAGAAGTAAGTTTTAGGTTCAAGTTTGAGGATTCAAAAGCTGACTCTGTTACCGAGTATCTCAACTGTAACTTAGTTTTGTGGCTTAGGTATGGAATTATGGTTTGTTCTGTGGCAAATTGAGAATGAAATGCATCGACTATTAAAATTGTGTCTTCTATGGATAATTGTGATTACAACTTTCCGGGCCTGTCTGATTTTGTAGTACTCTTTTCTTTGTTGGAACTTTGCATTCCTTTTTCAACACTATAAACATAGGAATGGGTCTTGAAATCCATTTGAAGTTGTTTGTTATTCCTCTTTTGAATCCATTGAGTTACTTTTTGTCACCGTAATTTCACTGTTGGTTGTCTAGAAGAGATACCATGCAACAGTTTGACAAAACCCAAGAAGCTCAGCTTCCCATCATTGTGTCTTATCCAGTCATGTAGAATAGTATGGACTGGGATCGATGATCCAACACCAAGTTCCTACATTGTGTCTTATCCAGTCATGTAGAATAGTATGGACTGGGATCGATGATCCAACACCAAGTTCCTACAGTACAGTTGTGTTTTATTTAGGAATCAATCAGTTGACAATATTGTGAAAGGAAGGTGTAGGAACTTACAGAAGCAAGTTCTTCGATGACGATAACACGATTTCCAAACATTTCAAAAAGCTCATAAGCATGACGAATGCTTTGCTCCCAACAATCAAGAGACTCGTGCTGAAGAACACTAAAAGAAGCTGCACAAAACTCTTCAAAATCCATCCCTTTGTTTTGAATTCCATTTAGCTGTAAATTCACAACACCAAACCATGTATAGTGTCTGTAACATATTAAGCAAACGGACAAGAACAGAAGCGAAGATGATACCATTGCAAGAAAGTCTGGGATTCGCGATTCTTTCATTGCTTCTGTTGCATCTCTAGCAAGTGCCTGTCCAACAGATATAGATCTAGCTTTCAGCTGTTTATTCTCTACCAGACAGAGAAAAAGAGAAGGCACATACCAATCTGATGCTATCCAAGGTGATGAGGCCATCTTTGTTGGGTGCTAAAAGGGCGAATTGCCCTTTGAGATAAAGAAGTTCATCACTAATTAATGTCTTGGACAGAGCCTGAAGAGAGTTAAAGAGTTAGGCAACAAAAATCAGACACATCCTTTAATGTTCTTTTGGCATTGAAAAAGAGAAGGATAGAAGGAAAAATGAACCATCAAAGCAGCTTTGCGCAAAGATGCAAAGATGAAGATCTCAAGTATGCTTTGATCTGCCTGAATATCAGAATATCGAATGGGACATTCATGTTCTTATAATCCGCAATCCAAGGATGCACTGTAAAAACCGAAAAAACATAGAGTAACTTCAAAGGATGATTCATGAGAGGGTTAAAAAGTGAAGATATTTAAAGAAAGATGTAAAGATTTTAGAGATTACTGACTTAAAGCTTGAGAGGCTGTCATTCTTTTGCGTGGATCTTTGTACAATAATCTCTTAACGAAATCTTTTGCCTCAAATGATAATGAAGGCCAAGGAGGTTCATCGAAACTCGGATCAGATTTTAGAACTGCCCTGAGCCTCAAATGATAATGAAGGCCAAGGAGGTTCATCGAAACTCGGATCAGATTTTAGAACTGCCCTGAAAATTCCTGATTCAGTTCTTGCCCAAAATGGACGGCTTCCACATAGGAGAATATATGCTATTACTCCTATACTCCATACATCTGCTTCTGTGCTATATGATCTGTGTAGAACTTCAGGAGCTACATAATATGCACTTCCCACTATATCATTTAGTCTTTCTTCTGGTCTAACGAAGTCCGATAATCCGAAATCTATGACTTTTAGCTGAGAATTCTCCTCTTTGGAAGTATACAAGAAGTTCTGATACATTGAGATTGGTATTAAACTAAAGAAAAGATCTTTCTTTTTGGGTTTTGTAGAGATAAACAAAGACGAAAGTGCGGTTCACCTCTGGTTTTAGATCTCGATGAACAACTCCTTGGAGATGACAGAAAGCTACGACGTTAAGGATCTGTGTAAGCACTGCTTTTGCATCATCTTCTGAATATTTACCTCCCCTATAAGGAACATAAAATAGTTAGACAGGAGATATAACATTGCAAAGAAGAATCATGAACATAAGTTAACAAAGTTTCATAGCCAATCTTAAACTGCAGACCTTGCTAGTATCCTGTCAAGTAGTTCACCACCTCCACACAACCTGAAACAACCTGAAATGCAGACCTTGCTAGTATCCTGTCAAGTAGTTCACCACCTCCACACAACCTGAAAGTTAAAAGAAAGTAAATGTTGACTCAACATCACAGGGATATATAAGCACATGATATGTCATGTGTTAACGCGATCATCTTACTCCATAGCAATGTAGACATTGGCATTGTCTTCAAACGCATCGTAGAATCGAACCAAATTCTTATGTCCAGATAGTGCCCGAAGTATTTTCACTTCTCTTCTTACATCCTCTACAGATATTGCAGATGTCATCTGCCAAAACAAAACTGGTATTTTCACTTCTCTTCTTACATCCTCTACAGATATTGCAGATGTCATCTGCCAAAACAAAACTGATGAGCCATAGTCCATTGTGGATTATGCTAACTGTATATGCCAATGTACTCGATTGCATAATTCAAATTGGCATGGCTAAAAGATTTTTAGTCATCAAATAAGGACCATGGAAATTTCCATTTGCTTAATGACACAAGCATAAATGTCCATGCTTCCAATTTATTGACTAACTTAAACATCTAGAATTTTTCACATAAAAAGTCAGCAAAGCTAACATCTACTAACATTGAAAATTTTGGATAGATGAAACATTAGTCTCGTTGAAAAACTTGAACCTCATCAAAGTTCATTAATACTAGTTTTTCTATTCAATTCTACGTATGAAAAGTCCACACACACCATCTGTTTTTTCCCAAAAAAGATGGCTCAAACAAGAAGACAGTGAGTTCATAGAGAGGAAAAGACACATCAAGAGAACGTATTGATCAAGCTATATGTTCATCCCAAAGCTCAATGAAGCCATGGTTTGTTCTTCTAAATCTCTTCTACTTAGAGCCATAAGCTATCAGAGCAACTACTTTGAAACAGCTTGGCATCTACTAACAATATCAGACCACAAATGACTTCAATTTCTCAAGTTTAGCTATCAGTGTAATGAAATGAAGCAACTTGAGACATTTGAAGCATAAAACGAAAAATGAAAACTTTGAATAGTAAAATTGTGAGTAAAGATGACCTTAGATTTTGGGATGACTTTAACAGCAACGTCCTGATCTTTGAACTCTCCTTTCTTAAACTTAGCAGAACAAGTATACCTTTCTTAAATTTAGCAGAACAAGTATACCCAAAATGCCCTCTCCCAATCTCATCCCCTAATTCCATCACACTCTCAAACTCCTTCGAAAACCCAAACCTTTTATCCAACCCTACTTCCTCCCTCTCCTCCTCCTCCATCTTCTCCCTCGCCACCGGCAAAGTAGCTTCCTTTTTCTCCTTCTTCCGCCGCAAAAGATCCCGTATATGTTTCGCAGGTGAAGGAGGGTGAAAAGCACGCGCGAGTTGACGAAGTGGAGTACTTGTAACACTCTTACTCTCTCCCCCTCCTCCTCCATTATCTCGACTCTTGTTACGACGGTGCTTGGCGGGACTAGGAGTGTAAAAGGGAAAGAAAGGAGACGCCTTTACGGCGGGAGATGGATTAACCGGTGATTTTTCGGGATGGGTAGGGGTAGAATCGTCATTTGGTATAATCCCCTCTTTGGGTGCGTAAGGATTAGTCTTAACGGAGGCAGAAGGTTTAGAAGTACAGCCTCCCATTGTCTTCTTCTTTTTCACATATCTTTGTTTTTTCTTTAAGCAATATATATTTTCTTTGTTTTTATTTAATCATTATCTTTTGTTTTATTTTACTTGTCTTTTTGTTGTTGATAATATTGTCTTTTATGTTTTGATGTCTATTGGTAAATTATAAAATAAAATATTAGAATTAGAAAAAAAAAAACATAAATTGTTGAATTGTGAAGATTTTGTTTTTATGAAAAAAAAATCTTATTGGAAAATAAGAAATAAAAACGTTTTCAATATATTTATGAGTAGTATTTCAAAAATGGTTACAAATTTTCCTTTATCTCAATCTTGTGATATTTACAAACAGAAATTTGATTTGGCAGAAAGAGAGTTTGTAAGGAGTATTTATTTGTTTGATTTTATAAACATAATCAATCTGATTAATTAACCAAAAAAATACTTGTTATAAAAATAAATAATTACATTTATAATTTAAGATTACAGAAAGAGGTTTTGTAATAAAGGGCTCACATTGAAATCGAATCTCTTTGTCGAAAATCATAACGACGACATCCCAAAATGATTAGTAATATATTTTTGTTCTGTTAATTAGATTAACCATAAATACATACGTTCTAAACATATAATCAGAACTCACTCATAACATTTAAATAGCTAAAATTTATCGAGAAAAAAAAAACAATTGTATTCATATTTTAGAAAATATATATAAACAGTGGTCCATTGTAACATTTTTTCACAATTGGAGAGACAACATGTGAGTTGGTGTTAATTCCTAACTTTCCCTCATAGTCCATGTAACTATGTAGTAGTATATGGATAAGTAATTAGACTCTGTATTGCTAATTTACTGATTACTTAAATCAAATAATTAGGTTCACAAATTCAGGGTTACGCTATAGTATCAACTAATTGGGATGTATGTACATGCTTGTCTTCTTACATGCTGATGTATTTTGTAACCTATCATCTTCATTGTATCTGGACACCACCAACTTCATTGTATCATTTATCTAAAAAATAGAAATATTATCAGTTTGAAAAATAGGTGATCCACTCTTTAATTTTTTTTTCTTCACTAATAAAAATTTGATAATCTCTCTCGAATATATTAGAAGTTTGTAGAACTTTTTTTTTTTTTAATTATTATTAACTAGAGTTTGTCACGTAAT
>CM071721.1:11195829-11211099 GCA_036630335.1 Physaria fendleri | reverse complement strand
AGTTTGAGAAATAAAAGTTCTTGTATTATCCAATTTATGTTGATGGAAGGATTATATGGAGCCAACATATTTTTCTGCCAACATCAACTTTTATTCCCTACAGAGGTCATTAAAATTGCATTAACTAAAATTATTCATTATTTCACAACCAAAATTTTATATTAACTAAGATTTTTAATAACAAATAAGTATATGTATAGCTAATTTTTAATAAATGAAAAGTAATATCTTTTACGAAATATATATAAAAAATATTCGACTCTTATACTCAAAACTTCACGACCCGAGTTCAATCCTATGCGATCGCATGTTAACCCAATAGTTGTTTCGTTGTAATTTTACAACAAAATAACGATGGATCGAAGTAATTTTGTTGTAAATTTACAACGAAATAATGACGGATTGTAGTAATTAGTTTAAGTTACATGGGTAGAAGTTTTCAATTAATCCACCATATTTTCTCAGATGTTCATCTTAAGAATTTTTGGTGTTTATTACTTTTCCAGTAAAGCATAATGTATGTGTATTCCAATTAATGCATATTGACTTGAAGTTTAGGTACTAAGGAGGACCATATAGCTCTATTCTTCTTTGCAAACGACATTTGGAGGTAGGTTTCGTACATTATTATTTACTTGCGTTTACTTTCATTTGGTGATCTAAATTTTTAACTCTGAAGTATATTATGAAAGTTTCTTTGCACCCTCTGTGATACAGTTATGATAGAAATTATATGCATCTTGTAGATGACATGATCAAGAACGATTTAACCTCGATAAAGTTGAGCTTTTCATTTTTGCACCCAACCAGCAGACCAGCTCCCTTCGAATTGCCAGCGTAAGAATGCTTAGCAACACTCTTTACACTTTGAGCCAGTGCCTATGATTATTTTGTTGATGGTTTCTGGATCGTAATGCTAAAACTCTTACACTTGGTGCACATGATCATCTTGTCGATGATACGAAATTATTACTGAGAACGTAATGACTGTTATTGTGTATCAAATCTATTACTTACATCTCGATATATTATCCTTTCAGGCTGGAACATATTATATTTCCTATTTGGTGTATTCACAGGAAGAAAAGAGATTCGTGATAACTCACAAAAGAACATATCTTTGCCTACTTCAAATATTTTGCTCTTGACAAAGACCACAATGAGAGGCTGGAACATATTATATTTCCTATTTGGTGTATTCACAGGAAGAAAAGAGATTCGTGATAACTCACAAAAGAACATATCTTTGCCTACTTCAAATATTTTGCTCTTGACAAAGACCACAATGAGCTATATCAAACGATTTTTCCTTCCAAGCTTTTGGAGAAAGCATCTTCTGTACACGAGAGCTTAAGCAACAGAATTGAAACTCGGAATGAGATAGATGAACTTAGTCACAAGAATCCAAGTAACAGAGAATTATCTATGAGCAATCACCAAACACAAACGTGAGTTGTTCTTAGTCCCTGTTTTAAACCATTTGTCTTTGAACCTTTTGTGAGACATACTTTTTGTGAGACATTTCCATATATTAATTTAGGAAGTCCCTTTTCGACTCATTCGTGAGTTCCTTAATACAGGAGGAAATTGCTCTTAAAGTGGAAGAAACAGGTGTGAATCACATCCCTCATCAAGCTACTAGATCAAATTCTGGAGAGTCTAGTGAGTAAAGTTCCTCAAATTGAGGAACAAGAATTAGGTAGTAGAAAGGATTTGACTTCGATGGTCATGTGTCTGAAATAAAAATATTGCATTTTCAAAGAATAATATCAACAAAATTTGTTTTTCGATGGTCATGTGTCTGAAATAAAAATATTGCATTTTCAAAGAATAATATCAACAAAATTTGTTTTTTTTTTAATTACTAATTATACAATTCCTCACAAAAATTTGTTTTTTTTTTAATTACTAATTATACAATTCCTCACACAATTTCGTGTTATCCACTATGTAGTATTTGCGAGATAAATGCCTTTTGTCGTTGTTTATACATACATTAAATTCATTGTAATTTTGTGAAACTCGTTTTCGTCATTAGTACATTGCAAAAAAAGTGTCGTTGTATTCGTGCCTTTGATAATTCGTTGTTTTTCATATCGTGGCGAATTCGTCATAAAATTTCAACGAAAATATGACGACATAATTAAATACGACGAGCTGTACACAACGACCAAAATTCGTTGTATATTCGTTGTTTATGGTCCATTAACAACGAAGTTACAACGAATATTGTCGTCATATTTAGATTTTTTTTCTTGTAGTATAGTATGACCGATGAGAAAATTGACTTGGAAATTATATTTTTGGAGATTGTTGATTGAAACGATCCCATATTGGCACAATGTAAAGATGATGAAGATGCCATGTTAACACAAGATGGAGATTCTACTGATAAAAATGAGTCAGAAAACGATGGGTTAGATATGATACTATCTATGCATTCAAACCCCGCACAAGAAAATAAAGATGTACTATGCAACAATGATGATAACATAATTTTCCATGTATCTCATATGATCATTGTATTTGTATGTAATTTGTTCATTCAATAATAATATTATTTTGGTTTTAAAAAGAAAAATTCCTCTACAATAATTTTTGAAAATTTAAATTTATTTTGAATTGATAAATTAATATCGGGTCTATTTAAATAATAAATTTATGTTATATCGTCTAAATACATAATTTACATAATTAAACTATAAAATTTTATAAATAATATGATTATAATTAATGTTGGGTCTAATTGATAAAAAGTTTAAAAGTTCGTGATTAAAAAGTTTTAGAAAATAATTAAAAGAATTTCTTTCCAAATCATTACAATGTCATCGCCACGTCAACAAATAACATAATCATTTTATCCTAGTTTTTTTTTTGTTTTGCAAATTAACATTATGCCTAAATTAGTAAAAAGAATTAAAAGTTGACGATTTGTAATAAAACATATACAATATTACATGATTGAAAAAACAATAACAAAGTTCGCGACTGTGTTTACTATTTTTCTTTTCTTTTTTTCCCAGAAAAAAATAGGATCCAAATTCTAAAACATTTTAAATAATCGAATCGATCTTAATTAATAACCAACCAAAGCTATCTTAATTAATGGTTTACTAGCAGTGGGACACCATAACCCACTTATAAAGGATTTTGTTTATTTTCTGGAATATGGATTTGTTACCTATAAATTCAAATCGGTTTAACCCTACGTGCAAATTGCCATGGATACTAGGGGTGGGCACAAGCCGGGTACTTGTATTTTTTTGCCCGACTTGTTACTTTGCTTGGTTTGACGGGTAACGAAGATTTCCGCCTTGATACTTGGCTTGTCGGAAACAAGTACCCTCTCAAACAAGTACCTGCAAGGCTTGCGAGTACTTGCAAGTACTTGTTAGTTGCTCAATCTTTTACTTTTTATTTTATTTTTAATAGATATCAAGTTTTTATGGATATCGAACATCTTTTACTTTTTATTTTATTTTTAATAGATATCAAGTTTTTATGGATATCGAACATCTTTTTTTTTTTTGTGGATAATGACTATATTTTCAAGTAATAAGTATATATTTAGGTATCAAGTAATATTTTTATGAATAATAAGTATTTTTGTATAGGTAAAATAAACTTAAAGTCCAAAACATATTAAGGATCTGATTGGGATAGCTTTTGAGAAAGCATTAGCATAATGCTTCATTAGCTGCAGTAGCAGTAGCAGTAAGCTTTTATCAAAATATTGATTGGCATAGCATTAGCATAAAACTATAAAATTATTAGAATAGACATAATATTTTGAAAATATATATAATTAAAAATTGATTATTGTAATGATCATAAAGTGTATAAAGTTACTGAAATAAACATATTTTTGTATCTATTATTAAAATAAATAAATTTTACAATCAAAATAAATAGTAAATTAAAAACTAATCAAATTACATATAACATATTAATACATTATGTACAAAAACAAATATTAATATATTAGCATGACATAAATGTTAAAACCTTTTTATTTTTATAAAAACCCTAAGTAACTGCCGTTCAATTCACTGAAAAAAAAAATAAGCATTTAATTATCAAAGAATTCATAGTTGAATGCAATTAATACATGTAAATTGATTAATTGTAAACGTTGTTTTAGTAGTGTTTTAGAAAAGGTTAATTATGTCTTTAATATATTTTAAACCTAACAGCTCCTTAAAAGCTGGTCCGAAGAGCAAAAAATTAAGAGCAGCTTGTTGCTTTTAAATGCTCCCGTAACTGCTATTAAAAAAAGTTTGTGATTGGATTAACGAGCATAATGTTCTTCAACCTACCCCTCCAATCAAGGCCTAAGTATCAAGTAATTTCCAACAAGTATCAAGTAATTTCCAACAAGTACAAGTAACACGGGTATAAGTATCAAGTACGGAACAAGTACTAAATTTTTTTATCCTACTTGTTACTGTCCAGTACTTGCAAGTATCTTCGTTACTAGGCTTGATACTTGGCTTGATTATTACAAGTACTTGCAAAATCAAGCCAAGCCGGGTGTAGGCAGTGCCTAGTGTGTGAACTGAGACATTTGTAACTATATCTAGTCCAGACAGCTTCAGTTCTGTAGTGTAACTTACCGTCTTGAAACACTTTTAAGGCCTTTACGTCGACTCCTGTGTTGGGCAGCCATGACCTTGAGGTTATACTTTCACTTTGGGTGTTGACTCATTTCAGCGGCTTCTCTAGGTAAGCAGGTATGGTGTTAGAAACCTTATGTATCCCGGTGTATTTTCCACTTTATGTACAGCCCAAGCATAGAATCTCATGAATAGCTTTCTGTGTTCTTTCTAAGTGGATATTTGTTATACTTCTGAACCAAATGAATTTTCTACTGTCAGTAATTTGCTTGTCCTAGCCTTTTGTGCTAATCTATACGAGTTAAGGAGCTTTTTTATGTATGTTCCTACTTTGAGCTTTAAAAGCCATTAAACACTAGTAAGTGGGACTGTAACGCTTATGTTCCCCTTGTGTAGATTCGTTCTAAGCTAATCATATAATCACTTGAAATGGTTCGGCCTCAGGGTTTCAAGAAAACTAAACCTGACGTAATGGTCGATCCTTTCCTCAACTGAAAACAGAACTCTAAAAGTTATCAGAACAAAGCCAAGCCACATAAACAAAAGGAGACTGGTACTCTGAAAACAGAACTCTAAAAGTTATCAGAACAAAGCCAAGCCACATAAACAAAAGGAGACTGGTACTCATGCATCTGGTGAGTCCATGGACTTGGGACAGCCCACGATAAGATGAGGAAGATAAGTAGTTTGTTGATGATGGTTAAGGAAAGACACAGTAACAGAACCAGTAAGTTTGGAGGAAGAATAAAGGTTAGGATAAGAGCTGGAGGGCGCGTACAGAAACTAAGTACAAAGAAGAGATGACAAAGACATGAGAAGAAGCAGCTATAAAAGTGTAGAAAGTTTCCAACAAGATGAATCGTTCATTTCGATGACTGCAAGTCTCAATTTGAGAGGCAAGAAGTCGTCTGTTCTAAAGTTGTAATTGCAAAATCAGTCACTAAGGAGACGTTGGAATAAAAATTAAGCCTTTCAAGTAAAGGATTCAAGAATGTTAACCATTACCAAACATTGCAACAATCCATAATGAAAGTACTATCGAAAGAAGAGAACATAACAAAATCACAATCACTTATCTCAAGATATTGACTTGATGATATCAGATGAAAACAGAACTCTAAAAGTTATCAGAACAAAGCCAAGCCACATAAACAAAAGGAGACTGGTACTCGTGCATCTGGTGAGTCCATGGACTTGGGACAGCCCACGATAAGATGAGGAAGATAAGTAGTTTGATGATGATGGTTAACGAAAAGACACAGTAACAGAACCAGTAAGTTTGGAGGAAGAATAAAGGTTAGGATAAGAACTGGAGGGCACGCACAGAAACTCAGTACAAAGAAGAGATGACAAAGACATGAGAAGAAGCAGCTATAAAAGTGTAGAAAGTTTCCAACAAGATGAATCGTTTCATTTCGATGACTGCAAATCTCAATTTGAGAGGCAAAAAGTCGTCTGTTCTAAAGTTGTAATTGCATAATCAGTCACTAAGGAGACGTTGGAATAAAAATTAAGCCTTTCAAGTAAAGGATTCAAGAATGTAACCATTACCAAACATTGCAACAATCCATAATGAAAGTACTATCGAATAAAGAGAACAACATAACAAAATCACAATCACTTAAGAAGAGATGACAAAGACATGAGAAGAAGCAGCTATAAAAGTGTAGAAAGTTTCCAACAAGATGAATCGTTTCATTTCGATGACTGCAAATCTCAATTTGAGAGGCAAAAAGTCGTCTGTTCTAAAGTTGTAATTGCATAATCAGTCACTAAGGAGACGTTGGAATAAAAATTAAGCCTTTCAAGTAAAGGATTCAAGAATGTAACCATTACCAAACATTGCAACAATCCATAATGAAAGTACTATCGAATAAAGAGAACAACATAACAAAATCACAATCACTTATCTCAAGATATTGACTTGATGATATCAGAATCACCAGGATCAACAATACTGAGGCAAGAAACTCGGAAGTATTTACCACAAGCAGTACCCAAATCAACATTGTTGCCATTGTAGCGATGAACACTAACTTTAGCAAGCATTGCATAGTACTCAATCTCTGATCTCCTCAATGGTGGGCAATTGCTAGATATCAGTATCAACTTACCTAAACCAAACGGTAATACAATAAATCATTCAGACAGAATCATTCAAAGATAGAACATTAACCGATCCAGAGTTCTTAGATTTAAACCTTTGGAGCTGCGAAGGGATTTGAGAACAGATTTGTACCCAAGTGTGTACTTTCCACTCTTCACCACTAGAGCTAATCTGCTGTTGATTCCTTCATGAGACTTCTTCGTCTTCTTCGCCGTAACCATTTTTTCGCCGGATTTTGAAGAAAATGGAGGTCTTCGAGTTCAGAGGCGAAGATTTGAGACTGAACTCTAAGAAAGCTTTATAGATTACGATATCTCCGTTAAGTATTTACCTGGGAAAGATTTGTTACCTACTTGTCAGTCTCTTGGCGAGGCCTATCTCCGCCTCGAGGATTTTGAAGAAGCCTTGATTTATCAGGTAATATCATTAGCTTCTTGATTTTGCGTACTTGATGTTTTGGGGATGTTCATTGCAGCTTCGAATTTTCTGAGAGTTATGGGTTTAAGCGATGTCATGTATTTACTATAGGATAGAGGAATTGGGGAAATTGATGTGCTAATATAAAAATATCAATTACCTGTGTTGAGTTTTAAAGTATATTTTGTGGTTGTTGCAGAAGAAGCATTTACAGCTTGCTGAAGAAGCTAATGACACTGTGGAGAAGCAACGAGCTTGTACTCAACTTGGTCGTACCTACTATGAAATATTTTTGAAGTCTGAGGATGATTGTGATGCCATACAGAGTGCTAAAAAGTACTTCAAAAAAGCCATGGAACTTGCAAAGGTTCTCAAGGAGAAACCACCTCCTGGCCAACCCAGTGGATTTCTTGAGGAGTATATTGATGCACATAACAACATCGGTATGCTTGACCATGATCTTGATAATCCTGATGCAGCCCGAAGTATTCTCAAGAAAGGGCTGCAGATTTGCGATGAAGAGGAGCTGGGAGAATACCATGCTGCGCGTAGTAGGCTTCATCATAACCTTGGAAATGTTTTTATGGCGCTAAGATGTTGGGATGAAGCAAAGAAACACATTGAGATGGATATCAACATTTGCCATCAAATTAGTCATATCCAGGGAGAAGCCAAGGGGTATATCAATCTTGCTGAGTTACACAACAAGACCCAAAAGTACGACAATGCACTTTTATGTTATGGTAAAGCTTATGCTCTAGCAAAATCTTTGCAAGACGAGAGTGCATTGGTTGAACTGATAGAGGGAAATATCAAGACAGTCAAGAAATCCACTAAAGTTATGGAAGAATTGAGAGAAGAAGAACTTATGCTTAGGAAGTTGGCTGCAGATATGAGAGATGCCAAAGGCACTTCGGAGGAACGGAAGTCTATGCTTCAAGTACATACATGCCTCGAATGTCTTATTGAGAAATCTAGCATGATCTTTGCATGGCCGAAGGTGAGTTTAATTTCTTGCCTCGAACGTCTTATTGAGAAATCTAGCATGATCTTTGCATGGCCGAAGGTGAGTTTAATTTCTAAAACACTCCTTGCTTTTCAATTCCAACACGTCATACCATGTTTGTATGTCTTTGAAAAGATTCCAGAAGTTAGAGTTGTTCATCTTTGGGGTTTTTAATGATCAATAAGCATTTGTGAGATTTTTCAAAATTTATCAGGATACTTATGGAGTAGGACAGGTATGCTAGTATCTTAAACAGATTCAAATTTTATAAAGTTCTGCTATTAAAAGTGTCTTTTCAATTCAGTCATGATTGAAGCCTATTCATCCAAGAATTACTAGAGATTTTTATTCGCTCTAGAAAACTTATCTTTTGAATGCTGGGATAATATATCAGAATCTAAACTTGTCAAAATAAAATTATTATGTTAGCGGGAATAGTAAATCTATGTTTATTCTGTATCATGCGGATACTGAGCAATATATGATCCAAGTCTCTGCGCCACAGTTCCAGTGACTGTTGATCTAGTTTAGAAACTTTAGTTGGAAACAGCTACTTAATCTATAAACTAAAAGGTTGCTGTTTCTTATTTCAATGTTGTAGCATCTTGAATTTTCAAAAAGGAAGAAGAAAATTGCAGATGAACTTTGTGACAAGGAAAAGCTGAGTGATGCCTTCTTGGTTGTTGGAGAGTCTTACCTCAATCTCCGAAATTTCAGAAAGTCCCTAAAGTGGCTTGGTAGAAGTTATGAGGGATACGAAGCAATTGGTAATCTGGAGGTGAGAATTTTTTCCTTGCACGGTTAAGTATAGATGATTGTATTTCACTATTTTCGTAATTAATTTGATTCACAGCACCAGATATAGTTGATGAGGCCTCTACTGAAGGAACACTGATTATACAATTTTTGAATGTTCAGTACTATAGCTTTTCTTCTTTCCCAATTCTAATTTTACTTATGGCGGTCTCGTGTAGGGACAAGCATTAGCGAAAATTAATATAGGTAATGGGTTGGACAGTATTGGCGAATGGACAGGGGCACTCCAAGCATTTGAAGAGGCTTACAGGTAGATCCAATTAAAATTATATATATTATGAAACTAAGTATTGAGCTGTTGTGTGCTGTCCTTCTTTTTGATTCAATCCTAGTACAATTACTCTGTTTAAGAAAATGGACAATTCCGTTGCAAATATGACTGCGCTGGAGATATGTTAAGAATTAGGAATTTGCAGGAACGCTTAAAGTAAAGCAAATGTGAAGTAATATAACTACTTGTTGGTTGTTCCACTCGACTAAGTTCAAGAATCATTGCACTAGGGCGAATGAATAAAGAGTGCATGTAAATTGAGTCAGTAGTTTTCATAGCACTGAGAATAATATCAGATTTTGCACTGTCAATCTTTCTGCGAGCCTCTTCTGCTACATATATACAAACATATCGCATTTATGTGAACGTGAATCCACACACACATATCTCATGCTAATGAATTAAGTAACTGTCTATTCTGGGTGTATTCTCATGTCATCTTGCAGAATTGCTTTGAAAGCTAATCTTCCTTCAGTTCAGCTTACTGCACTGGAACTTATGCATTATAGCCATATGATGAGATTTGGGAATGCTAAAGAAGCCAGGTAATCTATACTATGTACTCGCTGCACTGAATATAGATGGAAAGTAAACCTGGTGTAAGGTTTGCAAGTTTTTTTTTTTATAATAACTGTTTCCTCCCTCTTGATTATACAATACGGCTCAATCAGCTATGTAACTAATTTGTTTCAGGCTGGGTTCACAAGCGCCTGATGAAACTATACATGGACTGTTGCCAGAAATTGTCAGAAAAGCCCAGTATAAAATTGCTTAAGAAGCTATATATATCAGAGGTAAACACACTACCCCGAATTTACCCGTTAATGGATGAAATAAATTCGTTTTCTTTTTTACCCACCTAAAAGCAAGCTAGTTAATTTGCCTATAATTTGCTTATGTCCTTGTATGGAAAAGCAAGCTAGTTAATTTGCCTATAATTTGCTTATGTCCTTGTATGGTTATCAGGTAGAGGATGATATTAATGTGTCAGAATGTCAACTTCAAGACATATCAGCGGCTCCATTATTGTGTGCCCTCCATGTCCACAATACAGTTGCTATGTTGGATCTCTCCCACAATATGCTAGGTGAAAGTTGCCTCTGATGTCCTGCTTATTTTAATGAGCTGACTTAATTAGTTGGTTAGAATACAAGAAACTACTAGGAAATTCCAAAGCGTTTATTTTGCATGGTCTTATTGGTTGTTAGGAAATGGAACAATGGAGAAACTAAAAGAGCTTTTTGCGTCATCAAGACAGATGTATGGTGCTTTAACTTTGGATTTACACTGCAATCGATTTGGTCCTACTTCTTTGTTTCAGGTACACTAAAAAGCCCAAAGCTTGAAAGTTTCACATATTCTTGTTTTGTTGATAGAAAGTTTCAATCTACTACTCCTCTTTATCAGATTTGTGAATGTCCTGTCTTGTTCACTCGGCTGGAAGTCCTCAACGTTTCCAAAAATCGGCTTACAGATGCTTGTGGATCATACCTATCAACTATCTTGAAAAATTGCCGGGGTATAGGTTTTTTTTTATATGCATTGGATTCGGAGTCCGGACTTTCACAACTTTATATTGGTAAACTTTCAAATTTGCTATGTACATTCAGTTTCCTCTTGTTAAAATTGGCCAAAGATGTTGAATCCATGCTTTATGGCAGGTTATAACAATCCTGTTTCAGGGAGTGCGATTCAAATTCTCTTGACTAAACTAGCTACTCTAAGCAGGTTGAGAGAAAATCATACAGCTAATTTTCTTGTTAAATTTGCCAAATATATAAATCAATCTAACACCATCATATGTTAAACCACTACAGCTTTTCAGAACTGAGCATGAATGGCATAAAGCTGAGTAGTCAAGTTGTTGATAGCCTTTCTGCATTTGTTAAGACTCCATCTCTCTCAAAACTTTTAGTTGGCAGCAGCGGAATAGGAACGGTGATGATATGCTAAACATCCAAATTGAATTCTTACATTGTGATTAATGCATCTTTTTATCTGACAATGACATACAAATTATTAGGATGGAGCTATAAAAGTCACTGAATCTCTATGTTATCAGAAGGAAGAAACTGTGAAACTAGACCTTTCATGTTGTGGACTAGCGTCCCCTTTCTTTCATAAGCTCGTCCAAGATATTACTCTAACTTCTAGCATTCTTGAACTAAATCTTGGAGGAAATACAATCAGTGAAGAGGTATGTTTTCTATGACCGTAACATCTTAAAGTTCTTTTACCTTCAAGTAATTCCATCTATCTAAACTCTGTTGAGACTGAAGTGGAGGTTCAGTAAACGAACTTCCCATGAATGTAAACATTATTATGTCATAAAGATCTTTATCTAAGTTCCTTTCTTTTCAATGCATGACAATGTAACAGGGAATCAATGCACTAGGGATGCTGCTTATGAATCCTTGTTCGAACATAAAAGTTCTGATTTTAAACAAGTGTCGTTTGAAGCTTTCTGGAGTTCTATGCATAATCCAAGCACTTTCAGGTCTAAAATTTAAACAAGTGTCGTTTGAAGCTTTCTGGAGTTCTATGCATAATCCAAGCACTTTCAGGTCTAAAAACCTTAAATCTCTTGCTGTAGCTGCTACTTAACCAAGTATCTTCTTTTTGAAGTAACAACTACATGTGATGCAGATAATAAGACACTCGAAGAGCTTAATCTTTCTGAAAATGCAAAGTTGAAGTAACAACTACATGTGATGCAGATAATAAGACACTCGAAGAGCTTAATCTTTCTGAAAATGCAAAGATAGGTGAGACTGTGTTTGACCAACATGTGAAGGAAAGCTCCGGAACGGGACAGCAAGAACAAGGAACATGTGAATCTGTCACCTCAATAGACAAAACTCAGAAAGTTAAGACCAAACACCATTGCCAGAACGCGGGCAAAGAAGAAAAGTTATGTGAAACCAGTATGGAGTGTGATGATCTCGAAGTTGCAGACAGTGAAGATGAACAAGTAGAAGAAGAAACTGCAACCTGCATTAGTCTAAGTTTACCAAGCAGGAACCATATCATCAAAGAACTTTCAACCGCTCTTGCAATGGCTAACCAGTTACAGATTCTGGACCTAAGCAACAATGGGTTCTCCGCTGAAGACTTAGAAACGTTATACATGTCTTGGTCAGCATCAAGCTCGCGAACTGGTATAGCCCAAAGGCATGTGAAAGATGAGATTGTCCATTTTTATGTTGAAGGAAAGATGTGTTGCGGAATCAAACCATGCTGTAGAAAGGACTGAAAATTTTGCCTTGTCTGATACTGTATTTGCCAATATGAAATCTCTGCATGTAAGTTAAAAGTAAGATCTAGATATGATGAGTATTTAGACCGTTTCAATATCTTGTACATATTGGTAATACTAGGGATGTTAATTTTATTTTTCAACCTAACTACTCCTATAAAATCCAATCCTAACATTTACGATCATTTTATATGCTATACAAATTACTTTCTTTTATTTTTTTAAGCTGAAAAAAATCTATAAAATTCTCGTAATGAAGGTAGATGCCACTGATCACTATATTGTTCCTTAAGTTGCATAACTGATGTAGGAGCTAAAGAGATCGTAGTTTTGAGAATTGAAGCTCTTGTAGATTTATCTTGAATCACCCAGTGGTCCTGTGTAATGGAAATATGTCTACATTGTCTATTTTGTTGGATAACAAAGCTCTAATACCACAATGTTGGTTTTCACCGAAACCTCAGTTGTTACGACAGACGACCCTTGTGGCAACAACATGATAACAACAACACCTATTTATACTACTAGAACATGAAGAGACTAAACAATCTAAATACATGAACTTTATTAAAGACTAACTAAGATTCATCTCATGTAGTCATGTATCTTCAAGATTCTTTCCTCTTCTTCTAGTCAAACTTCCAAGATCATTAGGTTTGAATCATTAATTCAACATATATTTTTTTATTTGTTTTTTTCAGTCTTTGTGTCATCAACTTGTTGAGACTTGAATTGAATACAAAAAAAAAGTTGCCGACCAAAAAAAGAAAGAATCAAAAGACATGAAACTCTAAACCATATACATTGGAACTATTTTCTTTTTGCGGGAAAATATGGAATACAAAAATTTGGTGTAATGATGCGTACTTTTCTGCTTTGGCATAAAATTTGTAGAAAACATGCGGTTCCTTATTTTTCTTTTTTAATGAATAATGAATGAGTACTTTTCTGCTTTGGCATAAAATTTGTAGAAAACATGCGGTTCCTTATTTTTCTTTTTTAATGAAATTCTTTTTTTCTGAAGAAAAAATGTGGATTTTATTTTTCTGGAAAAAAACCTATGGTTCTGTTTATGTCACTTTATACGTATGAAGATAATTTTGCTTTGACAAAATGACAATCCATTATAGGTCTGTTACAACTTGCAACCTTTTTGGCAGACATCAAAAGCTTAGGTTTAGGTAATAAGAACATATTTTCGTTACTTGTTATCTTCTAGAACATGTAAATTAAATAGCTTAGGTTTAGGTAATAAGAACATATTTTCGTTACTTGTTATCTTCTAGAACATGTAAATTAAATTAATTAACTTAAGACTCACGAATAAGAAAAGTAGTTAATTGTTACGGCAGAGAAGTTAATCATTGAAAATATTATTATAATAATTGTAATTCTTTCTATTTTTTCTTAAGTTAAGACAAATAATGGAAGCTGTAGAAGTTTGGTTGGATACCAAAAAAGTCAACAATTCTAAAAGTCAACTAACTTGTTCTTCTTATTGTTTGTTTTGTTCAATTTTTTAACTCAGACGAACAAAAACATTCAATTCCAAAACCAAACAGAAAATTCCCAAATGGATCCGTCAGATTATTTCTCCGGCAGTAATTCTTCCGATCAGCAAAACCAGAAACGAACCCTACAGATCTATGGTCCTCGTCCTTCACCTCTCAGCGTCCACAAAGACTCGCACAAAATCAAGAAACCTCCTAAACACCCAGCGCCGCCGCCAAATCGTGACACAGAACCGCCGTACGTCGCTAGAGAACCGGTGGTTATCTACTCCGTTTCTCCTAAAGTAGTACACACCACCACGTCAGAGTTCATGAACGTCGTCCAGCGCCTAACCGGAGTTTCCTCTGGAGTTTTCCATGAATATGGCGGCGGTGGAGATATTTCACCGGCGGCGAGACTAGCTTCAACGGAAAATGCTAGCCCTAGAGGAGTAAAAGAACTGGTGGCAAGAAATGAGACGGTGGAGATGACGACGGTGATGGAAGAAGCGGCTGAATTTGGTGGTTATGCTCCAGGAATACTTTCTCCTTCTCCGGCGATGTTGCCTTTAGCTTCTTCTGGGATGTTTTCTCCGGCAATACCACCGGGGTTGTTTTCGCCGGGGGGATTAATGAGTCCGTTTGTAATGTATGATTAATGAGTCCGTTTGTAATGTATAGTCCTGGTAGTGCTAATTTGATTGCTTGTCCAACTTTTGCCGATGTCTTTAGTAGTCATATTTGGGATCTTTAGAACAAGTTAAAAAGGTTGAGATTTTTAATATTGGTTTGTAATTCTTTTGTATCATACATTCACTTACCCAATACTTAGCCCAAAGGGTTATGTTGAGCTTCGAAATTTTCAGACAGATTCTTCGTAAAGTAAAAGTTGTCTACAAATGATATAGAAGAGTTATAAGATTCAGATAAGATACTCTGTTAAGTTTAATGTAGTTGTAACATTAGGGTTCCAATCAATGAACTCCTTTTATTGCTTCCCCCATATTTCATGATCGATGGAAAACAAGAACCTTTTTTTTTTGTCACGGATGGAAAACAAGAACTATAAATTCACATTATTTACATAAGCAGTATTGTAATTTAGACGATCATGTATGTGTTAGGTTTTAAGAGTGTTTTAAAAAACAAAACGTATGTCATTTTCTTGGCACAAAGTGCATAGCGATTCAGGGCTGGACCGGAATTTCGGGGGTTTAAAGCGAAAACCGATATAACTTATCTTGAGAGTTAAATATTTTGAAAACATAACTTTGATATTTATTATGTAATATAT